>CAUYRT010041750.1:0-14661 GCA_963574885.1 Lepilemur ruficaudatus
TATATCTTTAGTTGGCCAATTAATTTCTTTCTTTCTATTTATAGTAGAGACGGGGTCTCGCTCTTGCTCAGGCTGGTTTCGAACTCCTGACCTTGAGCGATCCGCCCGCCTCAGCCTCCCAGAGTGCTAGGATTACAGGCGTGAGCCACCGCACCCAGCAAAGCTACGTGTTTTACAACACTAGTTGTCCTGAAGTGATTTGCACATCATTCATTTCCTTGGAGGAAAGTAATACACCAAATGAATCTACAACTTCCCATGGGAACCTACACATCTTTCCAAAACTTCTCCTCCAAACTGCCACTGCGTCCACCATTTCTCCAGAAACTCAGGGGCTGGGGTCATTGATGATTCCACCTTCTTCTGCAGTGCCCCTTCACCCAATCATCCAAGCCCTGCCTATCCTCCCCGTGTAACTTCCTTGTGATCTATTGCAGCTATCCTCATTGCCAATGCTCTAGTAACATAATAGCTAATGCTTACTGAATATGTACTACACGCCAGATAATGAGCTGGGCCCTTTACATGCACTAAGACATGGGTACAGTTATTCTACAGATGAGGAAACTGAGGGTTAGTGGTGGTAGAGGCAGGATTCTAACCAACTATAACCACTCTTAGTGCTCTTCCAGGCTGCCTCCCCTCCCGTTACTAGTTACCTAGTGTCCAGTCTTCCTTCCCTGGGCCTCTACCATGCCAGTCCATTTGACACAGCTCCACAGGAAGCTAGAATGCTTTCCAAGGATGTCAGGAGGCCTCTGGTTTAGGCAGTTCTCTGCACTTTCCAGGGCAATTCCAAAGCTGTGCACCTGCCTGCCATCCTCAGATGGAGCAGGCTTTTTCTTCAGTTGGGGTCCAGGTGAATTCTCAGCTAGAAACTGCAAACAGGCTTTCAAGGCACAACTCCCCAACTGATAAACTTTCAGTGGCTCCCTGCTGCCCACAGACAAAAGGGGAAGGTCTCAGTCTTGTGTGCAAGGCTCCGTCATCACACAGACCCTGTTTGAATCAGCCCTGTCCTCTGCCTTACTCCTAGACAGTCCTTTAGTTCCAGCAAGACTGTTCCACTCACTGCTTACCACGCCTTTCCTACAAGCCTGCATGGCCACCCCTTTTCTTGTGCCCCCCTTCGGGCCTACAGTACCATTTCTTCCTTCTTTTGTATCAAAATCCTAAGCCTCAAGGACTATTCCAGAACCATCTTTGATTCCTCTGGATCAGAAGGGCTTCTCTTGTGTCTAAACTCTGACAGCTTATGTGGCCTGTGCTACTTTCTGATCACATCATTTATTATTTGGTATTTACATTTGCCATTTTTTTGAGTTCCTTGAACTAGTTTACAAACTCCTTGATGACAGGAAAAATGGAACATTTTTATTTCATTGACCAAACAGAATATCTTGTGCAAAGTTGGCCCTCAAAGGATGTTTATTGATTTTAAAGAAAAATGAAATTTCTTCCCCCAAACAAGAAAAAAAAAATTGAGAAACTATACTTTATTATATATTATACATAATCTTCAAGCAAAAGGTCTTCAAATTCTGTTTAATGTGGACTCAGAAACAACAGAACTGGAAGAAGAGTGTATTGGATTATCTCAGAGACGGTGTCTGGAACACTGAGTGCCCTTTCGTCACCTGGGTTGACGTCCAGGTTTGCAGGCACCAGTAGTTGCTATGGAGGACTAGTTGGTGGCCAGTAAGAAATAACTGAGGAGGACCAGAGGAACCCATTGCATGACAGCAGTGAGCGGCTGGCCCCGCTCTCAGATATTCCGGCAGAGAACCAGTGTGGGCAGAGCTGCCAGAAACACTTTCCCTGCAGAACTAAACAAAGCCTTTCAAAATGAGATGGAACCACTGCCATAGGATGGTTTGGACAAACTCTCTACGGCTATAGTGCTTTCATTAATAATGTGGTTAATTCCAAGTTATATATTTTATTAAGTTGGAAAACAAGGAAAAGCTGGAGAATCATCTTTAAAATAAATATATAATGAAGAGAAGGTACAGAAAAAAAGGGAAACTAAAAGTATGACAGAAATGTTAAAAGGTAAGTAAATGTAAAAAAAGAAATGAAATCTCAATGAAAGATGCAATAAGGCAAGGGCTGTTACTGCTTCCTTATTCAAATCTAATCTAACCATCTAGCAATTCTTGTCACTAAGCTATTCCTATAATCCACTTGCAAATAAAGATAAGAGGTACTAGACTATAATATTAAGAGCCAGTTAGAAAAGATGCAAATGAAACCCATGAGAAGATGTCTTTTTTAAACGATCATCCAAATACTCAAGGATGTCAAATTTTTACATTCTGCCTAACAATAACCAAAAAAAATATGGATAAAACTTTATAACATTTAAAAGAATTTAATATGGGCTGGGCACAGTGGCTCACACCTATAGTCCTAGCACTTAGGGATGCTGAGGTGGGAGGATCACTTTGAGGCCAGGAGTTCAAGATCAGCCTGGGCAACATAACAAGAGCCCATCTCTAAAAAAAAGGAAAAAAAAATTAGCCAGGCATGGTGGTGCAGGCTTGTAGTCCCAGCAACTCAGGAGGCTGAGGCTGAGGCAGTGGGATCACTTGAGCCCAGGAGTTCAAGGTTGCAGTTGAGCTATGATCACACCATTGCATTCCAGCCTGAGTGCCAGAGACCCTGTCTCCAAATAAAAGGGGGGAATATTACTAGTATCTCCCTCATAAGGTTCTCCTGAGAATGAATTAATTCCACAAAGGGTTGAGAGCTTAAGAGAAAGGGCCAGCACATGGTAAGAGCTCAATTAATTGAGCTATTGTTGTTGTATCACATCTGTTGTGAGTATTCCTACCATCTTTGCTTTCGTAAAATGGAGGGGTTTGCATTCACAAAAGATAAGCTTTTAAAATTAATAAGCTGGGTTTTTTTTCAATTTTTAGATTTTTTATTTTTTTGTAGAGATGTGGTCTCACTATGTTGCCCAAGCTTGTCTTAAACTCCTGGGCTCAAGTGATCCTCCTGCCTCAGAACTCCCAAAGTACTGGGATTGTAGGAGCGAACCACCACACCCAGCCTAAGATGGTTTTTTTTAACTCCTCCAATTAAACTATTCAAAAATTTCATGCCCTAATGACCCACTGGAAACAAATTTTATTCAACAAATGTAAAATTAAGTTGCTGTGGCCCCTTTCTAGTTTGTATACAATCTGCCTTTTTCCTCCATCCTGCCCTGTTCATTTTAATTGCCTTAAAAATACTTCTTAAAACTAAATAAAATTAACCTGCAAAATCATTTTTAAAAGCATTCAGAGTTAAATAAAATGTCTAGATATTAATACAAAATATATAAAAATCAATAGCATTCCTATATACTAGAATGGCCAATTAGAAGATATAATCAAAAAGATCACTTGTACTATAGAATAAGATACTTAGGGATTATGGGAGAAAAATGTTCTATTCAATAAATGATACTGGGAAAACTAGCAGAAAATATAGGAAAAAATTAAATCAGTATCACTCTTCTTAGACATAAATAAATTTCAAACGAATTTGAGAGTTAAGTGCAAAAACCAAACATTATAAAAGTACTAGGAGAAAAGGATATGAGAATGCTTTTGTAATCTGAGGGTTCAGGAAGCTTTTCTATGCATAATATTGAAGGCAGAAACCATACAACAACAATAGCAGCTAATAGTCACCAGTTTACCATATACCAAGCATACATTATCTCATTTATTGTCATGTAATTATGATGTAAGTCTTCATTTTACACATACAGGAGACTTAAAGAAGGTTAAGCACCTTTAAAGAAAGGGGACTCAGGTTAAGTAACTTTCACATCAGTCTATACAGTCCATCCTCATTATTCACAGATTCCTTATTTGTGAATTTATTTGTAACTCCAAAATCAATATTTGCAGTCATTTGCAAACATGTACATGCAGAATAGCAAAAAATTTGAGGTATCCAATATGCAACATTCCCAGCTGAGGTCAAACAAGGCTGCTTTCTTTTTCAGCTTTCATACTGTGGTGTCCTTTTCACTATCTACTTGGAACCACATTTTTTCAGTCTTGGTGATTTCACTGTTCACTAATGGCTCCCAAGCATAATGTTGAAGTGCTATCCGGAATTCCTAAGTACAAGAAGGTTGTGGCGGGCTTTACAGGCAATATATTCAGGTATAAGTTATACTGCTGTTGGTCATGAGTTCAACATTAATGAATCAACAATATACATTTAATAAGGAGTCTTTGAACAGACTCACACATAAAACAAGGTTACGTATTGATTGGTTGATGAAAATGTGACCAGAGGCTCACAGGAACCTAACTCTATATTTCCTCTAAGAGCAGTGGTTCAGTATTCACTAATTCAGTGTTCACAGAGACTTTACAGAATATAACTACCACAAATAATGCAAATCAACTATTTTTTTTAAAAAAGTAGCAGAGCCAGGATTAGAATCCAGGCATGTCTGATTCTAGAAGCCATACTACTATACACTGCGTCATGCTCATTCCATATAAAGGAAACAACTGATAGATTTGGCTACATAAAAAAATCAGAAGATAAAGGACAAACTGGGAAAAAAAATACTTGTAACATATATTACAAAGGATTACTAACAATAAAGAGTTCTTCACTATGAAAAAGATGAACCTTAAAATTTAAAAATAAGGATTGAACAGACAATTCATACACACATACAAAATTAGTAATGAGACATAAGAAAGTATTCAACCCCTCTAGTACTCAAAGCAGTAAAAATAAAACAATTATAAAATACCTTTTTTAAATGTATAGATTCGTCAAAAACTAAAAAGAATTCTACCACTCAGAATTTAGTATGTGCATGCAAACAGGCTGCTGGACAAAATGTAAACTAATAGAATCTTTTTGGACGACAATGTGGCAGTATTTATCAACAGCCTGAATGTATTAACAAATTTTGAACTGGAAATTTCAGTTCTACAAATTTACACTATGGAAGTATTTGGGCATCAATGAATGGACAATGAACATAAATTTTTAAATGGCTTGGAATGTTGTATATATTATCCAAAACTTGAATGCTAGAAGGATTTAAGCACATTTGTGTACACCCATACAACGTAATACTACATGAAGTTGTAACTCTGCATTTCTTGGCATGGAAAGATACTGAAAATGTACAGCTAAGTGAGGAAATCCAACCATGGTAAGTATAGTTTGATTCCATTCATGTCTACATGTACAGATGCAGATAAAAAAAACACGGATTGCTTACAAGTAAGAGATTCTATTTAGAGATTAGTTTCCTTCCTCACACTGGAAGGGCTCAGTCCTGAGGACCATATCAGAAGATTTCACTGGATCTCATAACTTCTAAATCCTCCCAACAAATTCTACAGTATTTCTGAGAATTACAGAGCAAAGAGGTATGGCACCGTCCCACTGAGAAGCACTGACAAGGCTGGAATGTAGCCGAGGTATGGGCAGATCCCATATCACAATTGGCATTGGTCACCTGGTCTCTGTTTGGAATAGAGGGTCATCCATTCAGGATTCCTGAAGTTTGACATTACTAGATTTAGGAAAAGAGAACACCATGATGAGATACAGCATCACTGTCAGACAGAGGCTTACAAGAAAAAAATGAGATGAGAGCTCAGAGCAGCAGGAATAGCTTGAGAGCTAAATTTGAAAGAACAAGAAACCGACCCAGTTTGCATTTCATATGTGTTCCCTTTCTGGCTTATTAATATTTTCTTTGATAAAGAGATACACGCTTTGCACACAGCTGATATGTGTGGGCATAAGATTATGTAAGAGGGCTATCTGGAAAGTATCCAGTCAAGGATACAATGGATACAATGGCTGGATACTTTCCGGACAGCCTGTGTGTGTGTGTGTGTGTGTGTGTGTGTGTGTGTACGTGCGCTACAAGATTAGATAGAAATGCTTTTATAACTGACACCAGGAAAGAGGTACCATCAGCAAAAGACTGCATTCGTGATGTCAGCAGTTACTCTGATCCAGTTGGGCTTCACAGTTGAGAATGTTAGAATCCCAAAAAGAATTCTGTGCAGGAGAGTGAACCTGTTGAAAGAGGCAAAGGTCCCCTGAAAGCTTAAGTAAAGGCATCTGGCAACCACAGCAATCAGTAGCAATAATCCAATCCATATGGTGCATGAAACAGCTGTTTCAGTAGCACTTCTAACAGTGGCTGAGACAAAGCAGGGAATGGCAGAGGTTACTGGAACAATAGAGTGCTGTGTGGTCCTAGGGGAACCCCTTGCTCCACAAGAAAGGGAACATAAACAAATGAGATCAGCCCACCAACAATGCACTGGAGTTATTGTAATCCACAATTTAAAATATAGTAAGATAGGGAAAATATTTACGTGAATATTTACCTAGTATCTGATTAAGAAAAGACTCTGAGCACAACAGCAATTTTGACAGAACAAAAGAAACAAAGATATGCCTGTTCACAAATGTATTAACATGATATGCACATAGAAGTTCAGGATGAAACTAAAATAAAACCACAACTTGGGGAAAGAATTTTGCCAAATTTTGAAAGACATTCAAAGATATTATCATAAAGTTTATGAATGAAAACACCTAAAATGTCATTTATAAATTTTTAAATTATGCCACAGCCATACAATAGAATATTATTCAGCCACTGAAATTGTATTTTTGAAAACAATGTCAATATCACAAGCACGTAACATTAAGAGAAAAAAGATTATAAGTCCTATGATTGTAAACAGAGATCTATTTACTCACAGGAAAATGCATGTAACGATAATGATAATATTCAACATGATTTTCTGTGCCAAGCCTTACATTGCACTTTACATGCAGTATCTCATTGAAGGTTCAAAACAACCTCATGTGATAGGTACTATCATCACTCCTATTTTTCACAAGAGAAAGCTGAGCCACAGCGAGGTGAGGTCACTTGTCCAAGGCCACATAGCTTAAAAGTGCAAAGCCTGGAAATGAACTCAGCCAGGCTGTTTCCTGAGCTTGTGTGCTATCCAGCACCACAAATCCCTAAGAGTTAAGTTTCCTCTGATTTAAAGGCTCATAAATTAAAGTATCCAAATACCTTATGAATAGAGTGAGATTTTTCTTCTATCTTATTTATAAGAGTTGAGCAATTCTCACTAACAACTCCTGAAAACATTCGTGTTGATATTCACAAGTTTGGCGCCTCTAATACTGTCATTCCATTTTTGTGTGTTTTCCATTCCATATCTGTTGAACATGGAGCCAAGCTATTTTGGTCTCTATCCTTCCCATTACTTATTCCCATTCAGATGAAAATTTAAATACAAACTAGCTACCCATTCATCAAGATGGCTTCAAACTTATTTATGGTGCAGCACAGAGAAGTTTCTGGGAATACGTAAAGTCTATTATAGTTTCTATTAATAATTGTAGTCACTAATTGCTATGAGAACTTTTTTGGATATGGTAACATATAGTTAAAGTAAAGCCAATACAACAAACTACTATAAATAGCTTTGCATAGCCTCACAGAAGACATGAGAATTTTATACAATTGGAGGATGGGGAAAGTAGAAACATAGTTTTCAGAATTTTTTTAAAACATTGTTATCACCAATCCAAAAAGCTGAAATTCAGAAATTATACTAACAAATCCATCTTTATAAATGATCCTCTTGTTTAAACTATTTTGGAATTACCACGTTCAGACAATTTTAGCTATAACTGATATTAGACAGGAATCCCAATGCTATTTTTGCTCACTGATTCATTAAATAAAAATGTCTAAGTGTCTTCCTTCTGTGTGCCAGGCACTGTTCTAGGCACTGGCAGCAAACAAAACAGAAAAAAATCCCTGCCTTGGTGGGGTTTTAAGGCGTTCATACTGATGACACACAAAAGGGGAACAAGGTAAACAGCAAAATACAGACATGATGATGACAGCAATCAGGAAAAATAAAGCAGTCAAGGGGGCCTTGGGTCCTGGGACAAGGGGGATAGTGGCTTTCAATAGCGTGGTCAGGAAAGGCCTCACTGAGGGTCCCTGACATTCAACTATGGACCTGCATCAGGAAGAGAACAGCATGAGGCCATCTAGGGAAAGGCCGGACAGGGCAAGAGCGAGTACAAAGGCCCTGAAGTAGGACTGAGCCCCTACTGTGTCTGAAGAAAAACAACCAAAAAAAGCCCTCATGCTTTCAATGGAGGAAGAGAAGAAAGCAGTAAAATAGTAGGTCAGAAAAGTAACTGAGGAGCCAGGTGCTCGAGGGCTTTACCGGCCACATGGAGGACTTGACCTTTTCCTGAAAGAGAGAAAGGGAGCAACTGAAGGTATAGACAGAATGACCATATACTTTATTATTTCAAATTCTGGCATTTTTGTTGGTAAAAATGCTAAACTGGATGGGACATTGGGAACACAGAGGAAGACCAGGGCTGTTGCAGGTAAACTAGTGGAATGCATGGTTGTCTTAGGCATGGAGCAGAGGGGTGACACAATTTTGGTTTCAACCAGATCATTCAGACTGCTGTTGTAGGACTTGCATGAAGGTAAGCAAGGGCTAAGCAAGCAAAGTGATCAGAAGCCTCCTGCAACATCCAGGTGAGAGGTGTTTTTTAATGCAAAGTCAGCAGGACTTAGGGATGGAGCTGATGCACGGCATTAGAGAAAAAAGATTTGGGGACTAAACAATTGTAGGGACTGAGTTGGCACTAACAGAGTCGGGAAGACTCCAGAAGGAGCTGGTACAGGGGTGTCAGGGTGAGAGGAGACAAGAAGCTCCAATAGACATCCAAGTGGCAATACTGAGTAGACAGTAAGACTCAGTAGGCATAAGACAGAGAGTCATTTGGGAGTCACCAGTGTGTAGATGGCACTTAAAGCATTAGAATGGATGACATCTCTAGGGAGAGGAGGGAGATGAAAAAGAGGAAAGAAGAAAGGACAGAGTCCTTGGGCGCCCTAACACTACAGAGACAGGGAGGAGAGGAAGAAAGAGCAAATGAAGCTGAGATGCAAAAGCTAGGAACGTAGGAAGAAACTAGGAGAGTGTGAAATCCCACAGCCAGATGATAAAAGCATGTCAGGGAAAAGGGAGTGATCAACTGTGACAAGCGCTGCTTTGGTCCTGTTAAGCTCAGGACTGAGAAAAGTTTTCTGACATCTTCCTAGTGAGTACAGGGATGGTTTTTCTGCAGCAAGAAGTGAAGGCAGAGGCATGTACTCATTCATTTACCTTTGACATTCCCCTGCAGGGTGTTAAGTGTAAGATCCCTGGCAGCTTGAAGTGAAGAGGAGCGGACACAATCCCAGAGAACCTGGGCCTCTTTTACAAGCATAGGCTATCTGTACTGCACCATGCAACTCTCAGAAAACAAGGAGACATTTCCACAAAAGTACAAGAGCATAATAAATCACTTTTAGGCTACATCTATACGTATGATAAGAGGACAATCCTGCTATTCCCCAGCGAGGCTAATGAGACTCGTGGTCCCAGGTACCTGTATCTAGAATTCAATGGAAGAAGAAGGAAGCTGGAGAGGATGCATCCCCACTGTGGGGCCAGAGAAGCCTGTCTGTCCACGGTTCCTACCACCAAGATTCCTTTAGCAGTTGTCCACTCCCTCCTCCTTGAGACATCATCATCATTTCTAATGTTTGGACTTCCCTTCCAAACATTAACCCTAACTCACCTCCTTCTAATAAATGCCCTTAGTCCAAGTTAATCACAGCTGGTTTCTGTTGCTGGCACCCAGAGTACCCTGGCATACCTGCCACTCTCCAAGCTGATAGCTAATAAAACTCATAATTTTCTAAGTTGGGTGAATTTTCCAAGTTAAGTAAAAATAAAGATTTAGAGGCCATGACCACACTGGCAAAATAAAAGCTTAATACTCCAATCACCATCCTTAAATTCTGCTTGTCAATGTTTCTTTCACTGAGAAACATTTCCAAGGAGAAATATTCTTTTTTATTCAAATAAAAACATTTATTTGTCTTAAATTAATGAACTTCTTTTTTATTCAAGATTTTTAAAAAATTTGTAACAAGAATACAATACATAGTTATTAAGTATAGTAACCATGTTGTACAATAGATCTCTTGAATTTATTCTTCTTATCTGACTGAAATTTTGTATCTTTTGACCAACACTTCCCCAGCCACCAGTAACTATAATTCTACTCTCTACTTCTATGAGTTCAACATTTTTAGATTCCACATATGAGTGAAATCATGTAGTATTTGTCTTTCTGTGCCTGGCTTATTTCATTAATATAGCGTCCTCCAGGTTCATCGATGTTGTCCTTCTTTTTAAAGGCTGAATAATATTCCATTAATAGCTGTTTCTACAGGATGGCAACTAAGTCTGCACCTCATTCAAAGTTTCCTACTCATACATGTTTGTGGGGCTTCCCTGTCATTCACTATGTTGCAGAAACACTTGGGAATGCCTGGTTAAGCTAGAAGAGGACAAACTTGTTTAGATAAGCAAAAATCATTGAGCAATGCAAGTCAAACCAATGAGCATTATTTTAACAATTGTGAAGAGTTTGAACTCTAGAGCATCTGCACTTTATTTTAATGAATACAGATGGCTATCACTCGGGTACTCATTCGTGATACCAATTTTGAATCTTCATTTATTATCATTTTCTATATGTTTAAAGTATTTTACAATGTATTTGGAATTGAAGTGTCTGCTTCAGTTTCTGTAGACAGTGTGGCATAAACCATTTATATTTGATAGAAATATTCTAAAAATGTTCATACCTGCATTAGGTCAGATCACCAGGTAAGCAGTCTTATGGCCTCCTACCCCACCCACCCTTGAGGCTCATAGATTTTCCTATTAGAGCTTCAATTAGCACAGCCCATCAGAGAATGCTAAAGGGAGAAATGATCAGGTTTATCAGGACTGAGAAAAGAAAACATCTAGCTGTGGACCTTCCCTACATTTTTTGGCTACTTTTGTATAATGGCTACTGTCCTTTGAGTTGTTAAAGTCCAGTGAGGCAAGTTTTTTTCTCCTAGTGAAAACATGAGCTTACCTTCAGGCCCTCTGAGAACCTCTGTGGGTTACGAACAAGCTCTCAACCAGACTGTCCTTCACCTTCTGATTCAACCTCTACCACTGGTCAGTGGATCTTCATTCAGATCTGATGGCAAACTTTGGAATAAACTATAACAGTGACAAATTGGGAAACATTCCTGTACTAACAGACTACAAGACAAGGGCAGTCCCCACTTCTCCTCACTAGACGCCGACAGCTCTCCCACATTGCTTCACTCCTCACCTGGTTGCCATGAAGTCTAGACGTTGGTTCTGTCCTCCATGCAAGAGGTGAACTATTTGGAGGCAAGGGGAGAGAGGATGCTCACCAGTTTCTCTTTTTCTCTCATTCAAATGAGCTCAATAAAATGTGATTTTTAAAGATCTGATCCAAATATGAAAAACAACTGCACAAAGGCAAGTACACAGCAAACGTTATCCCACTGGTTTTGATATCACTGTAAGAGCAGAACTTTGAGCAGTGAGCAGGTCAGACTGCAGAAAGCCCTGGGTTATTACTAAGGACTTTCATCGTGTGCCGCATCACTCGATTTCACAGGCTGTACCTGCAGACTGACGACATTTAAAGGAACTTCCTAATGAAAGGAATATATAACAAATAGATGAATTTCTACAACTATCTTTTACAATGCCCCTCTCTACCTAAATTCTTAATTCTCCTTTTGTATTCAGCTCCTACTTGGTTCTATTAGTGAGTCAGAGAAGAAATCTCTTATTTACTTTGAAATCTTTATAAAAATTGTATTATCAAAATGTTAAAAATGTTTGAATGAAATTTGTAAATCGCTTTTTTGTATTTTTATTTGTCACCATATTTTGAAGGCATGTTAACTCTTTCAGGCCAGTAGTATATCAGATGACACCTTTGTTTGTGCTTTATCTGGAAGACAATGTCTAGACAAAGAACTATGGATTTAGGATTATGAAATCCCAGCCTTGTTGGCATGGTTTTAAGCTTCCTGGTTTGATTCTACAGTCTGTATTTTAAATAACAAAATTAGCTTTTACTTTTCCTTGTTTTCTCTTTCTTGAAATGACTTTTATTAGTTAATATTTTTCCTTTCCTGAAATAATCATTTATAAAAATAAATGCACATTTGAAAGTATGGATTCTGGAGTAGACTGACAGAAGTCCTGCACTGCAGCCTTGACATCCTGAGCAAAGCATTTAACCTCCTTGTGACTCGATTTTTGAATCCATAAAAGCGGGATAACAGTAGCTTCCTTATGAGTTTTTGTGGAATTACATGAATTAATATATGTAAAGCATTTAGATCAGTGCCTGGCACATATTAAGTCAGGCTTTAGGGTTTGCTACTGTTATGGTTTATAATTATTTTACTCAGAAGTCCTTGAATTGCCTTTTTTTCCAGGTAGTATCAGTGCTTGGAATGGGAATGGGAAGCCACTTTTTCAAGAGCCTAGAACCAACTAATTTCCTTGTAGTTCTCCATCACAAACACTGGACATACAACATTTTTTGCAGGATGAGAATGCAGGAAGTGTTTATGCAAGAAAAGGAAGTGTGAAAAAAATTGGAGCTATGATCATGGGATATCTCAACATTCATAACAAAGGTGGCGTAAACTAAAAGATTACATGTTCCTGAAGGTAAGATTGAGATGTCTGTTTCCTCTGTCAATATGTAACAAGCGAAAGAAATGACAAGCTTGGATTTGGTCCTAGAGGCTGAGCCAGACATAACAAACAAGGTTAAGGTTGGAGCAGAGCTCACATTCACAACCAGGACACACATCTAGGTATTTTAAATGTCAACAGGATTTACATATGGTGACACTGCATTTTAGAGAGATAGGGGAGTCAGGAAATAAAGTTCAGTGAGGGAAACTAACAAGCATAAATTGTCAGTATATAAGAAACTCCAGAAATTGGAGGTCAGGCACAGGTTACCTTCTCAAAGCATAACTAGAAAAGTTAACATAAAATGCACTATCTTCACCACTGAAAAAGTAGCACCCTTTAAGGGATAATTTTGAAAATACATTGTTAAAAGTATCTTAGGAAACATCAAGGTTACCAAAAGCAATTCAATGAGAGGACCAGCACAATTCAGGGCTTGATACAAGAACTGTGACTGACCTAAAAGTGAATGTTAACTGGGTCACCTGTGTGTTCAGATGAAACACGTATCAATTAGGATCACATTCAAGTACAAGTAATGGAAACATGACTTAACAGGAGTAATTTTTCTTATAATACAAGAAGTCTGCACATTATTCCAGGGCTAGTATTGCTGCCTAAGGAACTAAATAAGGATCCAGGCTCCCTCTAAACTTCTAATCCACCATCCTTAGCATGTGGCCATTATCTTCAAGGTCACAAGACAGCTGTATCACCTCCTAGCTAGAAGAAACAGGAAAGGGTAGTGAAAAAAAGCAAATGCCTGCCCACTCTTCTGTTGAATCCCCTGTATCAATTTTATCAAGAAGCTTCCTGAAGACCCCAACTAATGGAGTTCCACTTCATATTGCTGAAGTACACAGAGCTGCAAGGGAGCCATAGAGGTGCATGTTTTTAAGGAGACACATAGTCGATCTGAACAAAATCAGTAAGAAAGGGAGTCCTAGTAATGATTAGGTAGACAACAATCAATATATGACACAAAATGAGGCATTATGGAGTCTAGAAACAGGGCAATCTTCCTCCAGGGAAGAGGATGCTAACCAGACCAGATGACATGAGTTGGATGGAGAAACTTCCATAAATTCTGGAATCTGCCATAGAGATCATCTAATTCCATGCATCCAAACAAATCTACTCAGTCATTTGACTACTCATATAAACTTTGCTAAGGTGGACAGACAGAATGCACTGGCCAGCCAATGCCTTACCCTGAGAAGTATAATTTTCATTATAAATGAACTAGCCTTTCAGTTCACCACCTAACCACTTGTGACATCTCTCCAGCCATCCCTGAGGGCCTGACAAACTCTGGATCTACTATCAAAATCCATCTCTCTCGATTCTAATTTGGCTGAAATAGTTTTGCATTTTAAAATTATTTGCATAGGGTTGTATACACACATATTATAGAATTTGACAACATATATTAAACTGATGTCTATTTTTATTTATCTTGGCATCTTTCCTAGACTACCACCTAAACTTACAGAACTTTGGTTTCTATCATGACCATCAACCAAGGAAAAAGACTCAATTTAGGAACAGGAAGGTTTGACTTAGGAATTGGCTAAATAAACAAAAATTTTGGTTGGGTTGGAGGTATACTAATTAACTCATTTATAACTGTAGGCAAGTCATACATTTATTTTGGCTGGAAAGTACTTTCTGATCATATATATTTGGTAACACATTGATTTTTTTCCTACTTTTGTGACTCTCTTCAATATACTCAATCTGAAATTTCCCTTGAAATGTGCCATATATTGACAAGGCACAAAATGAACAGGCATGGGTGAACAGCTCTTATCTGTATATGCCATCCTTATCTCAAGTTGGGTGATTGTATTAGATGATAATAACTACTATTTAGTAACCATCTACTGTGTGTCAGGTGATTTATATGCTTATCTTGTTTAATAATTGCAACTCTGAAATATGGAATGAGGAAATTGAGGCT
>CAUYRT010041752.1:0-51776 GCA_963574885.1 Lepilemur ruficaudatus
GCTGGGCTGCAGCTGCTTATGAGCTACAGTGGCAGAGTTGAGTACTTGTGCTATAGATCATATGGCCTGCAAAGCCTAAAATATTTACTATCTTGCTCTTTACAAGAAAAAGTTTGCCAACCCTTAGCCTATTCCTTTGTATACTTGCATTCTTGAAAGGGACCTTAAGATGCCATTTAGCATTTCCCCCCTCCCAGGAGGATCAAATATAAGCCACTCCACACTGATCATTATTCAACTGTCATCAAAAACTTCACTTTGGCATATAGTGTGATATGCTTGTAATTCTAGTAATTCTATAAAGAATTGGCTATTTCTTTTGTTTGTTTTGTTTTGTTTTGTTTTTGTTTTTGAGATAGAGTCTCTGTTGCCCTGGCTAGAGTGCCGTGGCATCAGCCTAGCTCACAGCAACCTCACACTCCTGGGCTCAAGCGATCCTTCTGCCTCCGAGTAGCTGGGACTACAGGATGCGGCACCATGCCTGGCTAATTTTTTCTATATATTTTTAGTTGGCCAACTAATTTCTTTCTATTTTTAGTAGAGACCCAGTCTCGCTCTTGCTCAGGCTGGTTTCAAACTCCTGACCTTGAGCGATACACCCACCTCGGCCTCCCAGAATGCTAGGATTACAGGCATGAGCCACCGCACCTGGCCTAAGAATTGGCTATTTCTTATAGAATTAAAAAAAATAACTTAGAATTAAATCTGAAAACTTAGAATAGATGCAGAATTCACCCAAAATAACATTATCTAAATTGAGACACAGAAAAATAAACAGTAACATAAAGACATATATATATGTGTGTATATGCATTACGTAAATACATAAATTAGATGGAATACAGTTAAAGGAGCAGAAAAAGATTGGCAGAGAAAGAATGAGATCAAGTAAATCCTACTAAACAATGGGATGCCTTTTAGCAGTTTGTGTGTGTGTGTATGTGTGTGTAAGTTAAATCCATCTTTTATAGATGTGGAATAGCAAGCACAAGATAGATGGGTCACCATAGACAACTCCCTGTTCACTACAACAAACATCGCTGAACAGATTGCCTGCTGAGTCTGAACAGAGCTTCAGAATCCTCCTTAACACAACCACAGAAACTGAGCAGAGTTGGCTCACTAGATGAAACCTTGGACATCTTTTAAGAGAAGAGAATAGTTAGCAAGGGAAGGCAAGACATTTTGGTTCTCATTGCAATCTTACTTTTAGAAATTAAGTCACACTATTTGTATCTCAAGCTTTTTCTATAAAATGAGAACAAAAGAGTTAATGAGCTCCTGGTAAGTTAAACAGGTTGAACAATTGTAATGCATTACTTTTGTGGTGTAGACACTTAACAAACATAAAAATATGAGAAATAAGATAGCAGAAGCTACAAATTGAAGGCTGTCCTGAAATAAATAAAGAGCTTAGCTGAATGTTTCTTAGAATGAATTTCTTTTGTAGATTTGACCTATAAAAATGTTCTACTTAAATAAATAAAAGTGGTTACTCAAGTTCAAGAAAATGATATAGGTAAGGCATTGGAGGAAGATGAAGTTGAGTTTAATTTCCTTTAGATTTCATTCAACAAATATTTATAGAATACCTATGACTGGAAGACAGAGTATTCATTGCTTTTGAAAATACAATGATGTATGAATAGGAGTTTTTTTGAAATAAAGTGGTATGATGGTGTAAGCTCAGAATTGTGTTCAGCTACTGGCTATGGATTGCAATATAGTAGATTAAATAGACAAGGGCTTATTTCATCATGTAACTAAAAGTCTGAGTCAACAATTGCTCATGTTAGTTCAGCAACTGCTTCAGAATGTCAGGGCCAAAGTCCCTCCAATTTTCTTGGCCTTTCTCTCATGGTTCCAAAGTAGCAGCTGGAGCTCCAGTCAACACATTCAAATCTCAGGCAGGAAAGGGGGAAAAACAAAGAATTTTAAAAATGAAGCTCTACCCAATGACTTCTATTTATTTTTTAATGGATCGGCAAGGAAGGCTGGAAAATACAGCTTTTTGTTTTTTTGTTTGTTTATAACTGGACTCATTATTACTCAAGAGAATTCTTTGTCCAGAAGGAAGGAGAGACCAGATATTCAGTAGTCATTAGCAAGCTCTACCACTTGTATAAATTAAATAAAATATAGTATTAGTTGTAGCAGATTAATCTTTCTTTCAAAGAACTTCACTCTAATACGGGAAATAAGATATATCACAACTAAAAATAAATTGGATTACAAAGCAATTTATCACCTAGCTACATACTATCCAAAGGACACAAAACTGTATTATATGTACATCAAAATGTCTCTGCGCTTTTTATTAGGTGGAGGGACAATGGCTAATTTTTATTTCCTTCTTTTTGATGTTTTTTATTTCCAAATGTCCTGCCAAAAGGCAGAGAGAGAAGACATGGCAAGGGATGGGTGGCATGAGCTGGTTTCCACATCCATTATTTTATTTTATCATTATAATTGTGACTTTTAGAAGAATGTGAGGGCAGAATTAAACGTAATAAACATTTTAATCATGAATCCAGATCATCCCACCTTCGGGGGGGGGGGGAATAAACCTAAACCAAGCACTGAGTTCACCAAATATATAGAATCCTAGACTGTTACGTGGGCTGCGAAAAGCAATGACAATCTGGGCTGTCATTTATGTTTTTGAGTCCAACTCATTTCCTGTTTTCTAAAGGAAGCCATTAGTGGCAGAATGCCAGAAAATGATTGACAGCGCAATAGGCGGGGGCCTGCCACCGTGCGCCACCCGGGCCCTGCCAGTCCAAGGATCCAGGCGGCAGCACCTTCCAGTGTCCCCTGACATCTGTGCTAACTGGTCCCCTTTATGGGGCAACTTCTCATACCACAGTCTAACCTGTGCAAATTACCAATTTCCATTAATTCACATAATAATAAATTAAGGTTCTCCTGGGCCTACAGATAATTTAAAAATACATAAGGAACAGCAAGAACAGGTTTGGGGACAAAGGAAAGGCCAGCTGAGACACCTCTTCCTAGATCTCTCAGCTTCCTCAACTTACTTGGACAATTGTACAAGTGGCCAAGGAGAACCCCTGCTGTGTGGAGATGTGACCCAAATAGCCATCTTCTAAGGAAATGTTCAGACAAATGAGTCATTTCTGTTTCTTTTCATGGTGAGGTTATCTTTATCCTTTGATTTTGGCATCTAGTTTCCTAGCTCTATGTAGCTATAACACATTATCCTCCTGATTATTTTATAAACAGTGGGCCAGACCACTTCCTTATCATAAATATCTGTCTCTTGGACTTCACATTTGTGGGGTGGTAAACCCATTGTCTTTTCTAACAGAGCTTTCTCCTAGGTGGGCGGGACAGATGCCACACTGGGACTCTGGCTGCTGCATTTACTGGGGATGGGTGAGTCAGGAGGAGAACCTTCAGCTCTCGCCAACCCAGGACCAGAGCCTTGCCTTTCCCCAGAATGTCATCCCTTAATTTAATGTGTCCTGTTTGCTTAAGAAGATCCAGTATTGTTTACATTCTGCATTTGCATTCCATCTCTAGATGAACCAATGAAGAAAGGCAGTTATGCATTAATCCATATCTAACAAGCATTTATTAGTTGCCTACAAAATAGTGTTTAACAGCCAAACTAGCAAATGCTTTGTGCTATTCAAGCATCAACTTCATCATCTGCTAACCCAGTGATAATAAAAGCACCTACTTCTGGATTATTGTGAGGATTAAATGATTTGCTTCACAGGAAGATAACAACATGACTAGTACATAGTAGGCATCACAAATCTTTGTTATATATATATTTTTAAACTTCTAGGGGCCAGGCATTATATAGCTCTGGGAATAAAAATATATCAAAAAATAAGAAAAGACTGAGAAACTGTCACAGACCAGAGGAAACCAAGGAGACACGATGATTCAATGTAATGTGGTATCTTGCACTGGATCCTGAACAGGAGAATGACATGAATAGAAAGACAATTGAAATGCAAACCAAGTCTGGTATTTAGTTAATGTGATACTAATGTACCAATGTTGGCTCCTTAGTCTAGAGAATGTAATGTAAAATGTCAACCTTAATAAGGGAACCTGGGTAAAGAGTATAATGGAAACTCACTGTACTATGTTTGCAAATTTGTCTATAAATGTAAAATTATTCCTAAATTAAAAGTTTATTTTTTAAAAAATATCAAGATAAAAATCCCCAACTTCAAAAACAAATTTAACCTAACAGAATACAAATAAGAAAATAGACAGCCAAACAACAACACTGTATGTGTTATAACAAAGCCATGCAAGCAGGAATGATAGACCATAGCTCAGCCTGGATGTGGCTGCCAACTGCAAACTGATGTCCAAGTTATATTCCCTAAGCAGAGGCGGAAGAAAGACATTCCATGCATGGAAAACATTTGCAAAGGCTTGCCAGTCAGTATGAGAAAATTTACACTATTCAAATAACTGCAAAAAGGAATGACTCAACGGAGACCTGGAGAGGAATGTGAAGGTGAGATCATAATAGGCATTTTTTTCAACAGACAGCCTTGCTGGTGTATAATTGACTTACGATGGACTAGGCATATTTTTATTTAAAGTGTGCAATGCAATAAGTTTTGATATATGTATACTTCCAAGAAACCATCATCACATACAAGACAATGAACATATCCCTCAGCCCCAAAAGTTTTTTCAGAACTCCACCTCCTCCCAACTCCTCTTACCATGCCAGGTAACCATTGATTTGTTTTCTACCACTGCAGTTTGGATTTCATTTTCTAGAATTTTATATAAATGGAATCACACAGTGTTCTAAGATGAATTATGCCCTCCAAAAATCTTATGTTGAAGTTCTAACCCCAGTACCTCAGAATGTGGCTGTATTTGAGGATAGGGTCTTTAAAGAGATAATCAAGTTAATATGAGGTCATTAGGGTGGGCCCTAATCCAATCTGACTGGTGTTCTCATAAGAAGGGGAAATCTGACACAGATAGGTACAGAGAAAAGACCACATGAAGACACAGGGCCATCTACAAGCCGAGGACAGAAGCCTCAGAAGAAACCAACCCTGCCAACACCTTGTTCTCAAACATCCAGCCTCCAGAATTGCGGGAAAATAAACTTCTGTTGTTTAAGCCAGCCAGTCCATGGCACTTTGTTATGGTAATCCTAGCAAACTAATACATACAGTAATGTGAGCTTTTGTCTTGTTTCTTTCAATATAGTATATAGTAAAACTATATCATATAGTATAACTATATTGTGTATAGTATGACCACATTGTGTATGTCCATAGCTCATTCCTTTTTTTGCTGTACTTTATCATATGAATGCGTCATAATTTGTTTATCCGTTTGTTTATTCATATATTAATGAATATTTAGATTATTTCTGGTTTCTGATTATTATGAATAAATTTGCTTTGAACATTTGTGTATATAAGTCTTTTTCTGGACAAATGAGTTCATTTCTTTCAGGTAATACCCAGAAGTGGAGCAGTTGGGCTGAATGGCAAGGAAGTGTTTACCTTCATGAGAGAGACTGTTTTCCAAAGTGATCGTGTCGTTTTCCAGTCCCACCAGTAGTGCGTGAGAGCTCCATTTCCTCCACATCCTCACCAACACTTGATATGGTGAAGTTTTTTCATTGTAGCCACTCTAAGAGTTGTGTGGTGGTATCTCACGGTGGTTTTCATCTGCAGTTCACAGTGACTTATTAGTCACTGTGTTGGCATCTTTTCACGTGTTCATTGGCCATCTGGACGTCTTCTTGGGTGGTGTCTGTTTAAATATTTTGTAAAGGACTTTTTAGACCGTGCTTTTAAGAGTTAGGATTTTATTCCTTTTGCAGCAGAAAGCCATGGATAGATTCTGAGCAGTAGTGTAACAGGATGAGATCTCCGATCTAGAAAGATCACTTTCATGGCAGTGAAGGAGGAGTGGGAGTGGAGAGGAGTTAGCAGGCTGGTACAGTGCGCAGAAGATGAGGGATGAGGGCCAGGACACAGCAGAGACCACAGAGAGACACGGCCATGCCAGAGACCGTGGCGAGTGGGGGGCCCACGCCACAGATGATTGCAGGTAGAATCAGGACTTGGGGACTAATTGACTTAGCAGCTGGTAGGGAGAGAAGGCGGAGTGGTGAGGATGTCTCTGCGGTGTCTGGCTCGGACGGTAACAAGTAGTCTGACGGCATGGGCCATCTCCAGTGAATTTAGAATAGGGGTTAGTCACATAGTCACCACTGACCCCAAGATTTTGTTTGAGTCAAAACAGGGGCATGTGAAGGAGGCTAAAACAGATTCATTTTCTTGGCATCGGTGAAATAGTTACGTAACCTTTTTAGTAGCAGCTGAATCCACTACCCTCTTCTCGCCACCTGCTGACTTCATGAGTCACTGCCTCCCTACTGTGCTGGCCTCTGAGTCCGGGATCCTCAGGCAAGCCTTTGTCCCTCTCCGTTAAAAGTTCATGTTGAAATCACTGGTTCCCCACACTAGATGGTGAGTTTCTCCAGGTCAAGGATCGGGTGTTGTTCATCACCATCGACGTCTGTGATGGGCAGGTGCTCAATACAGTATGAGAAGGGACGCACGGTGAGGGGGCCATGGAACGGGATGGAGACAAACCTTACACTATAACCCATACCGTGTGGTTGGTGGAGATCAAACCACCTTCCAGTTGCCCATTGTTTGGGGTCGGTTTTGAGGAAATGGTGTGAAGTTGGAGAGATGACAAACTGCACTAGCTTTCTTCCAAGTGGGGCCTCTGGGTTTGCTCTACCCCTAGGAGAAAACCAGAGGCCAACCGTCTCCCTGCAGATCTGAGTCACAATCCTCCTCTGTCCTGCTCTGCGCTGAGGACTGGGGCTGTTTCCACGGCCGGGAGCCAGCCCCAGGTATTCCCAACATCAGCACAGCCTTCCTGCTTCCCATCTCAGCAGATTTCTTGGTCTTTTAGCAGTTCATTCAGAGGCAGCGAGGAGACGCTGCGGGCTCTGGCATGCTTCTGCAGTGTTTCTGTGTCCTCCGGCTGGCATTCAGTCATCGGCACCATCCTGTTCTTCGGGAGGTGATCTTTTGTTGGAGAGCTCCCCAGTGTCTGTTGTTATGTTTGAGGCTGACTTTTGTTCCAGACTAGTGGGCTGGGGAGACAAGACTGTGCTGAGTGATACAACATGAACAGAATGCTTGTAACATCTCCCAATCTTTTCTCTCCCCCTTCTTTGCAGAGCTTTAAGCAAACTCCCTCCTCTTGTCTCTTCCCCCTCTGTTCTCATCCATCTATGAAAGCTCAGGAGCTCTGCCTTGCTTTTAGAGTCGTAGTCTGTAGAGAAATGGCAACCAAGTGGCCACGACTGCCTATGCCCTCACGCTTCTTCATCTACCTTCCCACCTCCTTCACACTCACCCTTTCTAACCTTCCCACCTGGACCGCCGTCTCAGGACGGAAAGCACATGTTCTACTTTATTCGTCCACGTCACTTTCTTCCCCATAGACACATCGTAGGTGGATGGTGTGCTTACTAACATCGGCAGGAATTTTTCCATTCAGGACACACATCCCTGTTTTTCTGGGAAGAGAAAGTCAAAATTTCAGCAGCTAAATAACATGGTTAATGTGGGTGCATCATTTCCAGTAATTAAGGCACCACAGCCCCTGCCTACTCCCTAATTAAGCCAACAACTAGTCCTCTATCTGGGGCCCAATTTCTCTCCCCTCTCGTGTTGTCAAAAAAAAAAAAAATGTCCTCCAGCAGCTCCTTTTGAACCAAAAATTATTATGCTTTTTGCTCAAGCCAAAGACAAATTTATTTTGGAAAGTTTGAATCAGATTTTCTGAGTTACTCATGAAGGAAAAGGTCATGAAAATGCAGTATTTCTAACTTTGGTTTAATGAAAAAAAAATATCACTCAGCTTTTGGAATTCCCTCCATTCAAAAATCACTCATTTTTAAAAAAATTAAATCTGAACTTTTTATGCCCTAGGATTCTCATAACAAAATAGTCGTAAGTTATACTTAACAGAATGATACTTAAAATGTTAAAGTGCATGAATAGACTCTCTGGCTATGTACCAGTTAATTCATAATACTAATTGGTCATCTGCTAGTTATGCATATTATTGGCTAGGGATACGGATAGTATAAATAATGACCAATTCCATAGTAACGTATGTCTACTATCAAAGTCTTACATTGTGGAAATGTACAATTCCTCCAATGAATATGGAGCCACGTTATAAAATTGAACTCAATGATGCATTTTATTGTTTCCTAAATTTTCTGTTAAGAATTAATTATTATAATAAATCTTATTTAAAAGTTGATTCATGCCACGTTATTAAAGTGTTCCCTTATTCTGCTCAAGTTTCCCTACTCTAAACTATCCCAATGCATGATGGAAATGAGCAGAAGATACAAATTATGAACCAAACATGTGCTTTAGCAATCTAGCTCTATTTGTAATTTCACGTTCCCTTAGGTTGTAGGAAGTAATTAAGTGCTTTCCCTTAAAAGGCCACCTGGGCATTGCATGGAGTCCAGAAGTAAACTGTGAATAGAGCCATCAAATGACATTATCAGATTGTTTAATTCTATCAAAAAGAACATAAAATATGAATCGCTGAAGATAACTCACAAGGAGAAAAATTCACTTACAGAAAAATCAAGACTAGGTTTGCGTAGCTCTGTATCTATATAAATCTTAATGTCTCCTTAGCTTGAGCTTGACTTTAAGAGCTGTCTCAGACACCCGAGGGGCGCACAGTTCAGGTAAAAGCCTGAGAATCGGGACTGCTCACTCCCAGCTGAGTGCAGCTCAGAGGCTGTGGCGGAGGCAGTGGTCTCAGTTTCAGCCAGCTGACACCTTGCAGAAATACAAGCCCAGCTCTGCCAGATCCTTCTTTTCAAGAAAACTAAAAAGTCTAAATTTTTACGTGAATGCTCCCAATTTTAAAATGTTGGTAGCTAGTAAGAATTTTTTTTGCATCGTGGGTAGACCAAACAAAACACAACTGGGTGCCAGATGTGGCTCAAAGGCCAACAGTGTGCAATATCCAATTTATATTAAATATAATTCTTTGTAACTAAATATAGCCTGTGCTCCCAAATACATCAAATATTATTTTAAATGTGCTTTTATAAGAGTGCTTAAATTTTTTCTGCCTCAACTAAAAAATCATTTATGTTTTTCTTCCTGTTACAATCTCAAGTATAATTCAAAGTCTTTAATTTGTGGGTTTTAATCCTCTACCCTTGCTTACATTTTCCTAGCAATTTGGAAGGGTGCTTCTCACTGTTTTACAACATAGTTTTCCACTTCTGACAACAACAACAAAGATATATTTTTCACTCCTGTTTTTCCTGGCTTTCAGGGGGGAAAAGCCCTCCTTATTTTCTTTCCTAACAACGATTAACATCATCATTGATGTCAAGAGAACCACGAAGGGAAAAAAAGGGGTTAAATTAAATTTCTTTGATGTTTAGTTTTTCCACAGAGAGAGACGTGAATATTCTGAAAAAGTGGTTAGACTGTTTAAAAAATACGGAAAGAATGCTGTTGTTGGTTCAACACCAGGCGCTTTGGTGAAGCGATAAGATTTTTAAAAAGCTAAGCTTTTCACCAGGTGTATGACACCATTTCACATAGCCATTTGGGTTTAAATGGAATGAAACTGGGAAAAGAATGCATTTTGCATTTGTAATTCAGTTAAATAGCTGCAACACATGAATTGGTCTGCTGGTAGTTCCCCATATGTTCCCTTAGTCATTTTAACATTTTCTCCACTACCACTAAAAATGATCACTTTTCTATGAAGTTTAACCTCTTAGTCTTAAATCTGATAGTTAAGCTTTTTTTTTCTTTTTTTGCTTTTAGATCTATAATTACTATTATCCCTGCAATTATAAACAACACTCTGAAAATTATTCGTTGAGTGCTCGTCATCATCAAATAATATTCATGGTGCACCTGGGGGCGTATCACTCTTCTGTGGCAGTGCACAAAATCTTAAACACCACGCAAATCCTCATTTAAGAAAAGGAAAGGCAGCTTCCCCTTTCTGGTGTGCACACCGGACTCTGTGATGTGGCCCCTTACATCATCAAGCCATGAGGGAAAAATGAGTGTATGCGATTCCTAGAGGAATTTTATTTTGTATCACAATTACTTGCGGCTTTATTTGGAAGAACCCAATAATTGATGTCATAAACAGTATGTCCAAATTATTACTTGAATATTATAATTTTCAAGTGCTATATTGACATATTATATGCAGTCCCATAAATGTCAACGTCAGGTTCTTGGACCTGCCTTCTCAGAACCTATGAAAATAATTCCATCAGTTCATCATCAGCAAGGGTATGACTAATATTTGGGCTCCATGCTTCAGGAGCGGCTCCAGCTAGGAAGACAGCATATAAACTTCTGGTTTTCCCAATCACTAGGTTCAATGCCTTGGAGTCAGGTTTGAGTCTCTCTTCCTTGCCTCCTACATCCAGTCAGTGGTCAAACCTCACTCCACTTCCACAGTGTTGGATGCATTGATCTCTCACTCTCCTTTGCTGGCATTTCCACCACACTAGTTCAGAATCCCAGTTACCAGTTGAATGAGGTCATTTGATATGTCTGGGTACACATGCCCGGAGCCTGATTCCAACCTCAAGTCATGACTAAGCGATGGGTAGTGGAGTCACTATGAAGGAATCTCCAGGCCCAGAGTGGCGATGACAATTGAGAGGATGCTGGGGGCACTCTGGAATGAGTCAGGCTTAAGGAATGTCTCTGGGAGAGAAATCTCATTTCTCCCGGGGCCTGTCCTACATGACCTCATCCTTTAAAAGGATCCACATGGACTGAGACCCTTTGCCAGGGGTAATTTTCATCTGCTGTCTCTGGGGAAAGGGAAGCGTATGTGAAGTAAGTTGAAGGGAGCACCCAGGGCAGAGGGCTTTTGCCCTGCTCCTTGTTTCAGATTTACCTTTAGTGTAGCTGCCTTGAAATCAGCCTGTAGTCTCAGCACGGATGGAGCTCAGAAGTTCCAAAGCTCCTTAGAGGGCTTAAAAGCTTAGTGGAAAAGGGTGAAATGCCCAGGGACAAGCCATGATGGGAAGAAGTGGGATCCTTGCAGTGGAAGATGGGGGTGACAGCCCAACCAGAGACCAGAGAGAAGGTGTGGCAGAGATGCAGCGGATCTGATGCACCGGCAGAAGCCAAGAACATACCACATAGCCAGAAAGTGCTATAGAGCCTGCGTTATGCTGAGACCCACTAAGCCACAGGTCAAGTCAACTGCCAATCCCATTCACCAGAGAAGCCAGGAGAGAGACCAAGGGACATCACCCAAATACCAGATGAGCTGAAGCACTCTGAGATTTCACCCCACCAGGAAGCTGAGTGAGTCATACACTTCCCCAGTAGACTTCAGTGCCACTTTGAAGAGGGGTTGAGAACAGGGAAGAAATACGAATATTAATGAGAGGTAATACTTTTTGAGAACTTAACAACACCAAGTCCCATGCAAGGTACTTTACTTGCATCAGTTCATCTCTCAACAATTTTTGAGGGATTTTAATATAGTAAATATTAAATAGTAATTAAATTTAATATATTAAATATATTTAAAATAATATATTTAATATATTAAATCTACATTTTATTTCTGTAGAATCTGAGACCCAGGAAGAGTGAGTAACTTGCCTAAGATCATACAGCTACTAAGTGGCAGAACCGGGACTCCAAACGGGCAGTCTGGCTGTGACGGCCTTATTCACAGCCACTCTGCTGTTCTGTCCCTCTTTACAAAATAAGAAATCCCTGACACGTGGAAACTTACGAAACGGCACAGGAAATAAAGCATTAGCACAAACACTATGACCCAGGTGGTGGAGAGACCCTGTGCTTCTCCAGTAGACCCAGCCACCATTTGGAAGAGGAGTAGGAGGAGAGAGAGAGACAGAAACGAAGAAGACCACAATCGCGATAAACATAAACCCTTTCTACTGTTTAAATGACGGAATTGAACATTTAGTTTCTTCGCCCTCCCCACCCCCAACAGTTGGGGACTCTGACTTGTGAAAAAAGCCAGATCTGTAACTGGCAAAACAAAGACCCTGTATTTTCTCTAGAGTTTCTGAACTGCGCTGCTGTCTGCTCTCCAGGCAATATGATGCGTTGCAAACAGCATGGCTGAAGCAGTCCCATTTGGCCTGGTTGCTGTTGAACACCCCAGATCTAGAGGGCTGCCAAATTATTGTTACCCTAAAAGATCTGAACCAAAGAAGGGCAGTGCTCAGTTGCTCAGTGTGTGGGGCAGCCAAGCATGCCTAACCAAGCCTGCCAGGGATGGCCGCTCACAGGTGCAAGGACCTCGAAGTCAAGCTGAAGGATGAGATTGGGGGGTCATTGTCAGAAGTAACGCCTGAGTAATTAGAGTGCCGGAAACTATGAAGTAGGGCTGGCAGCCCAGAGAGAACTGCAAATTTGGGGTAGTCAAATTGGAAGAATTTTCTTAAGCCAGGGGCATATATATTCACACTGGCAGAATACTCAAAACATATACCCCAACCACAAAATTAAAGCCTGCCTAACATCCACTGACAGCTTGAATGACCTTAAGCAAAAGCTTACCTTTGCTGTGGTTTAATGTCACCTGTGACCCAGTGACAATAATATCTGTTTCCTCATTCTAAAGTAAATGATTTTTTTTGCAAAATGCTCTCAGCAACCCATGAAGGAAAAAGGTACTATACTACACTGATATTTTTATGGCGATTACTCACTCTTGTTACAGTTTCTTAGATGCTTTAACTCCTGCACAAAAAGAATTTAATTTGTCCAGTTTTTCTCTGAATTCAACTCCCCTGTGTCTTACTCTGGGTTCAGGAGAGAGTCTTGAAGAATGGTTTTCAGTGGGAATCAAATCAGGGATCTTTGTCTGAGAGAACAGTTGGACTTGAAATAAACCTCCTTTCTCTTCGGAATAAAAGATCATATTAAATTTTTGAGAAAGGCAAAACAATAAGAACACCCTGGAAACCGAGGACTTTTTAACTGCAAGTTTCATCAAAGCAAAAGCAAGCCGATCCACTAAAATGCTCCTATAGAATGAAGATGGTTAAAGATTTATTATGAAGAACAAAAACCTGGGGAAAATTGTGTGCCAAGGGGGAGAATTTTGCAATTTAAAATGTGTGTGTGCGGGTGTGTGCAACATTTGTCAAATTTCACAAAATGTTTCCGTTTTGCCAGGCAGCGTTTACAAAGCCAAACCTTGGAGCTCTGCACAGCACCTAGGCCAAAAGCAATCAACAACCCGAGCCCACACAACAGCACATTAGAAAATATGCCAGCTTCCCTCACATCACGCAGTCAAAGAAATGAAAACCACCATGCTGAATTGCACAACTACTAGAACACAAGAAAGAAACAAAACTGAAAGAAGAAAATCATTTAAAGGGCAAGTTATTATTGACAATTACACATGATTGAGATGTAAGCTTCAATTTCTTTTAATATAAAATACAGGCAAACTTGTTTCCTGAGCTTTTGTTAATATAGTCATCAGACACCTCAAGGAAGTCAAGATTTGCTGTTGTATCATTGGCTTGCAGGAACACTGACATGAGCTCTGGTCACCTATGCCCTGAGGAATGTTCTAGAACAGTAGTCAGCAAACGTTTTTTTATAAAAAGCCAGATAAAAAATATTTTAGACTCTGTTAGCCATGAAGTCTCTGTTGCAACTACTCAAATCTGCTGCTAGATGATATATAGATGAATAAGAATAGCTGTTCCAATAAAACTTTATTTACAAAGGCAGGTGGTAGATCTTAGTT
This sequence comes from Lepilemur ruficaudatus, assembly GCA_963574885.1. Classification (NCBI taxonomy): domain Eukaryota; kingdom Metazoa; phylum Chordata; class Mammalia; order Primates; family Lepilemuridae; genus Lepilemur; species Lepilemur ruficaudatus. Next base: position 13,831 of record CAUYRT010041752.1, read on the forward strand.
TTCCAAGTTCTGCCCTAGAAAATCTGATAAGATACTTAGATACTAAAACAAGAATAAGATTTATTGATATTTGGGGGAAACATAATTATTTCAAATCTATGTAATTTTAATCTAGTGTAAATTTATCGCATCTAATTCTACTTGACATTTTAATATAAGAACCATAATACAGAGTAGATAAGATTTTAAATTCTCTAGTAAATTTCTGCTTTTGTTTCACTCTCCGACTGACATGATTCCTTTGCAAAAGACACTACCGTAAGCAAAAGGGTAGCAAGTATCTCTTGTCCTTTCTCCCACATATACTCGTTTCTAGATCAGTGTTACCTTCTCTGAATTCCTACAGCTTAATATTGTGCCTAACATATAGTAGCATGAAAACTAAGTGACTGCAGGCTTGTTTCATTCTTTCACTCAAAACATAACCAGAATTGGAATCCTAAAATATACTTGAGAAATAGCTGCAAAGTTTAGAAGGAAAAAGATGTGGGTTCTCCATTTCTATTCCCAATAACTCGATAAAGCCATTTACAGACATTCAAGGACTCAGAAACATGTGCCACCCACAAAGCCTTTCTAAAATCTTATTGAAGAGTATGTGCCAGAAAAATTAAAAAAGAATCCAAGGAGGAGGAAAGGCATAAGAGCGAAGAAACAACGATAAGTTAAGAATACCTAAAATTTATGACTAGATCAAAGTAACGGTTCATGTAATAGTATTAATACTTTTAAGCTTAGTCCAGTTATTAAGAAGCAATTCCTTATGAAATAGAGGCAAGGTATAAAAGAAATCAATACAAGGTTGAAATAAAATTTCTGCCTATGTCAACACAGCAGAGACAGTGGAGTAGAAAAGAAGGAAGAGGCGACATTTCACAGTCTTGTTTAAGGACGAGGTGAAAGATACGAATGTTAGAAACTGATAAAAAGGAGCATGTTTAAATATGTTATTAAAAATAAGCATACGCCCTGCCTGAGTAGTAGTAGTATATATACCCCTCAAACCAGTAAACGAAAAACTAATAAAGAGAACTCGATCACACCAGGAAAGAGTCAAAACTAATTTACATAAAAATAGGAAACCAAACAGGGATGCCAGAATGAGACCAAATGTTTCCATTTTTCTAGTAAATGGCAACGGATAAATCTCCCAATTTAAAGACAGAGAATTTCAGATTAGGTTTTTCTTTAAGCAAAACCCAGGTATATCTGTTTCCAAGAGATACGTCTAGAGCAAAATGATTCCGAGAGATCAAATATGAAGGGTGAACAAAGACACAGTATGCAAATGCTCATAATAGAAAGCGGGAGTTAGTCAAGGCAAGAAGCGTTACATAAGACAAAGACTATATAATCCATAAAGAAGACATAAACTCAGTGTATTTAATATTCAACTGTCAAACTACATTTATTTTAAAAAATCTGAAATCCAAAAAGCAATTGACAAATTTAATACCATAATGAAAAATTTTAATACTCCTCTCTCAGAAATTGATAGAAGAATCACATCCCCAAAAGGAGGATTTGAATAGCACAATTAACATACTTGATTTAATAAATATATGGAGAACTTCATAACAAAGCAGAGTAAACACTCTTTTCAAATATCCATGGCATAGTCATCAAACTGATGGTATATTAGACCAGAAAAATATTCTCAGAATATTTTTAATAGTAGAAATCTTGCAAACCACATTCTATAGCTATAATGCAATAAAATAAAACATTAACAACAGAAAATGGCAAAATTAAAATGTATCCATTAGAAATAGGAAAAATCTTCTAAATTAGTTTTGGGTTAAAAAGAAATTTTTAATTGATATTATAGACTATTTATAAAGTAATACTGAGAACACTACAAATCAAAATTTGGGCACATGTGAGATTTCATGGAAAGCAAGAAAAGACTGAAAAGAAGTGAAGTAAGTGCACATTCTAGAAGCTGGAAAAGAACAAATGAGCCTCCTAACCAAAATCAATAAACAAAACAAGTTAATACCAAATGTGGATGTAGCCATAGAGAGAGGTACAGACTTAAAATATAAAAGAAAATAATTAGTTTACTTGGTTGATAAAAACAAAGGATTATTAGTTGAAGGGAGATTAACCTATAGCAAACATAATCAAGGAAAAATGAAAACATGTAATATAATAAATAATATTAGAAATGAGAACAGAGGTTTAGGAACAGGTATAATAAATTTTAAAACCTTAAGAGAACACTGTATAAAGTTTAAGTAAAAGTACTTGAAAATATAGATAAAATGAATCATTTTCTAAGACAATGCATATGCTCAAAATCTAGTCAAGAAAGGTTTAAAAAAAAACCTAACTAGACCAACAACCATAAAAGGCATTTAAAATATAGTCAAGGATCGATCCCCTTCCCGGTGTTAGTTTTACTGACCCTTCAAAACCAGATCATTTTTATTATTTGAGATATTTCACAGCAAAAAAAAAAAAAAAAAAAAAAAGTATTCTAACTCATATCACTCATATCACAAGGTAAGCACAACTTTAATAGCAAAAGCAGAGCACAGGAAAGAAAACTATTCATCAGTCTAACTCATGAATATTAATGCAAAAGTCATAAATAGTATATTGCTAAAGTGAATTTAGTATGATACTAAAATACAAAGCAGGCCAGGCGTGGCGGCTCACGCCTATAATCCTAGCATTCTGGGAGGCAGAGGTGGGAGGACTGCTTGAGGTCAGGAGTTCAAGACCAACCTGAGCAAGAGCAAGACCCTGTCTCTACTAAAAATAGAAAAATTAGCTGGTGTGGTGGCACATGCCTGTAACACCAGCTACCCAGGAGGCTGAGGCAGGAGAATCACTTGAGCCCAGGAGTTTGAGGTTGCTGTGAACAGGACTGACACCATGGCACTCCAGCTAGTCCAGGTGACAGAGAATCCATCTCAAAAAAAAATAAAATAAAATACAAAACAAAGCGATCAAGGAAGGTTTATCCTAGGACCATGAGGATGGTTCAAAATCAAGAAAATAAGAATGTAATTTAGCACCTTAATAAATTTAAGATAAAAAATAAAAATTATCTCAATCTATGCTAATACATTATAAGATAAAGTTCAATATTTTTTTCTAATTGTAGCAAAAAACTTCCTTACGGGATGAAGGCTATCAACCAGAAGCCTATAGCTACCATCACACCTGCTGGTGAACCTTACACATACCCTCACTCAAGAAAAAGACAAGGACGCCTATTATGACTACTACTAAGGAATACTACTGACTAGGTACCAGCCAAGACAATAAGACATGAGCAATAAATGATACAAATATTGAAATTAAAAAGACAATGATTTCATTTTTTGTGGACAATATAATTATCTAACACAACTAAAAAATCCAAGAGAAGCCATGGAATAACATTAAAACAAATAAGAATGTTCAGTTAGATTATCAGATAAAATACCAAAATTCAAAAACAATCTTTTCTCAACTCCAAAAATAATTAATAAGAAAGTGTAATTAGAAAAAACTTCATTAAAAGACTAACAGAACTATTAAAAAACTGGTAAGAACTAATAAACTGATAAGAAATATATAAGACATTGATGAAAATTATAAAACTTTATTCAGGGCCATAAAAAAATTTTGAATAAAATGAGAGATCGGTCATGATCATAGATGATAAACACCATACCATAAAGCTACCAATTATCCCTGAATTAGTCAATACCTTTATTGCTCAAAATTCCAATTGACAAGTTTATCCTAAAGTCAACCTGAATAAGAAAGAACAGCCATGACGTTTTTGAAAAATAAATACATTTTAAAAACAAGATGAAAACTTGTTACAAAGCCATGATAATCAAAATAACATGGCACTGACATAAAAAAAAGATGCCAATGCTACACAATAGAGAGCCCAGTATTAAACTCTCAAAAATATGGTCAAATGAATTTCAGCGAAGCTGCCAGGACTATTTGACGGGGAGCAGACATTCTTTTCAACAAATAGTGTTGGGAAAACTGGATATCCACATGCAAAAATATTAAGTTGAACTCTTTTAACTGTACACAAAAATTAACTCAAAATGGATCAAAGACCTAAACAGAAGAGCTAAAGCTTGTCCAATGTGGGTAGGAGCCTTCCGATCTCCTACTGTGTAAGATTCTAATATGGTCCCCTTGAAGAAGGATTCTCTTTCTTGCCTGATGATGGACCAGGAGCTGGCATTTGAAGCTGGCAATCTTCAAGTTCATCTCCTAGGCCCACTTTAACCTCTTGGTTCTTAACGCTGTATTCAGCATCATTTTTTCCTCAGGATTTCTTAACCTTGGCACTACTGACATTTCAATGGGATGGTTCTTTGTTGTGTGGGGTAGGGGGAGGATTGGGAGGGGCTGTCCGTCCTGTGCATTGTAGGATGTTTAGCAGCATCCCTGGCCTTTATCCACTATCTGCCAGCAGCACTTTTCCCCCAGTTGTAACAACCAAAAATGCCTCCAGAAGTGGCCAAGGGTCCCCAGGGGAGCAAAATTGCCCCAGTTAAAAACCACTGGACCCAATTCACCAGGATGAGAGACCTTAACCAAGATAAACTGGTGATCTGTACAAACTTTCACTCAACTACTTAATCTAGCAGCTATTATACACCCCACACACAAAAAATCACTAACATGCAAAAGTGTTCTGGATTTTTTTGTTCCATCACTACACATCTTATCTTTAGAAATAAAATCTCTAAAGAGTGCTGGGTGGCTCACACCTATAAACCTAATATTCTGGGAGGCCGAGGCAGGAGGATCACTTGAGCTCAGGAGTTTGAAACCAGCCTAAGCAAGGGTGAGACCCCATCTCTACTAAAAATAGAAAAATTAGCCAGGCATCATGGTGCACACTGGTAGTCCCACCTACTCAGGAGGCTGGGGCAGGAGAAAAGCTTGAGCTCAGGAGTCTGAGGCTGCAATGAGCTATGATGATGTCACGGCACTCTAGACTGGGCTACAGAGTGATATTATGTCACAAAAAAAAAAAAAAAAAAAAAAACTCTAAAGAAGTAAACCACATTCTTTTTATTAAAAGTAAGAATAGAGCCCATTGTCTCTTGAATGCTACCAATCTGCCCTAGGATGTGAGAAGATGCTGTTACATGGAAGGAAAACCTTTCTTAGCCTATAAATCCACTGGAATTTCAAGAAAAGAAAATCCTATGTGGTTAAGAAAGGAAACAAGTGCAAACGCCTGAAAACCCAAACGTAATTTATACACATAGGCTTTGCAGACTCCTTCCTTGCCCTAGGTCAAATCTTCAGGAATCATACAAGAATTTAGAAGACAAAGTCCTAGCTGGCGTGACAACATATAACAAACAACATACGAAAGAGAAGCAGCTACACACATTTTAAAAATGCACTCTGAATACTAGAGTTTTCTGTTTTTTTTTTTTTTTTTTTTTTAATTATAAAGCATAGGGCATATTTACCAGGATAGTGGTAAATGCTCCAGTTTCAACACCTCTTCCAACAATCTAGAACAAGATTATTTATTTGTTTCTTAAAGCCATTGCCTTGTATTTGTGAGAAACAGAATAAAGAGCTATGGACTTTACAGGCCAGAGATGGGGTGAGAGGAAGGGGTAGCATTTTTACATGGAGAATGGTGATAAGGTCATCTCAGACCTACGGGAAGTCACAAGTTGTTTTTAAGCCCCGCATGGCAGCTGTTTCAGTTTATTGAAAGTGGACATTATTTACACCATGTTCATACATAAATACAAGCAGTGTTTCCCCAGCACCTGTGGCAGATGTTTAAGGGGAAAAACTGAGCTCACATAACCTCAAGAATCGTAAACATGCCAACCTTTCCCAAAAGAATACCTCCGTTTATGGCCAGTCCGGCCTCTCGTTTCATGCCGAATCTCTTATCATGATTTGAACTTTGATGAACTCCCTGTTAACCCACCTTTGGCTATGAAACTGTCAGGTCTTATAAGTTAAGTAAGTTCAAGCCTGGTCAGTGCCTGAATGGACACACTCCAAGGAAAATCAGAGTGTTGTCTTAGAAAGCAGTGACTCAGAAAGAGGTTTGTGAGCCTCTGAACTTGTTCAGATCTCAGTTCCTGGCTACTGGGAGAGGAAAAAAACACCAACAAAACAGAGCTGCAGATGATCCTTGCTTTAAGGGGAGAGTTCTCAAAGTGTTTTCCCCAGGGTCCTCAAGACAACACGTGGACTCTTGAAATTTCAGTGTTTGTAATATGCCCGTACTTATTTTTTGCCTCCTGGCATAAAATGATAATTTACCTGTTGCATTCTTCTTTGGTCTCTCATTTAAAATCTCTTTTTCTTCCCATTTTTTTTTAATTTGGTCTTGATATGATTGGTTGGTTTATCTGATTTTTCTCTTGGTAATTAGGAGTCAACAGTGAAGAGAAGGAATTATATGGTTTCATCATTTATGGTTTGGGGGAGGGCTGAGAGGTGCAACCTTGGCTTGGCCAAGCTGAAATGGTTTGCAGGTCAATACCTTTGAAGGTCATTTCTCCAGTGCAGTGGAACTCATGGGGTGAAAGCACCAAGGGTTCTTTCTGTGGTCTTGGAAACCTATCTGATGTAATATAATGTGACATACATGATATGGTACCTCCATGATAATATTTGGATGCATATACTGGTATCTTTACAGAGTTTCTTGGCAGTAATTGAACTAGCTACAGGTCTTCCAAGGTGCATCAAAGCGAATTTTATCATCATCAAAGATGGCATATTAGTTGATAATGGAGCATCCATAGCTAATGAACTTTTTTTTTTTCCAGGCTCTTTTCCTAAAGTCCCCCTTCCTGGACCTCTCTCCTCAGAATCCTTCCTCCTATTAAAAAAAAAAAAAAAAAAAGGTACTCACTCAATAGTACTTGTTAAAGCATGATAAGGAAGGCTTCATTCAGAACCATCGCAAGAGGTATAGTGTATAAGGTCTGTGGCAATGGGATTTTCAGTGGGGGAGAGGGATTGGACTCAACTTCAAATGCAGCATGGGCACGTGGGAATTTATAACCAAAGAGCAGGGTGGGGGGCAGAGGATGGAAAAGTACTAAGAGGAAATATCAGGGGTCACGGAAATTCTTGCTGAAGACTGGCCAGGGTGATCAGACACCACCAGCGACTGGTGGAAGTTGAGGGACCCAATCAGATATTGAAGGGATATGGGTGATCATATATCAGATATGCTAAATTGACTTAGCAAGGTTCTTACTAAAACTAGATTTTACAAGAAAGTGCACAGATAGGCCTAGGAGAAGGTTCAGGAGACTGACTAAAGTTTGGTGAAGAAAAGAACCTTTGTCACTCCTCAGCAAGCTCACACCCAGTGGAGTGAATGCTCCCTTTGCTCATATTACAAGGAGTGCAACTTTCTTCCGTGGAACCTGGTAGTTTAGCTTTGGCCCAGTTCTGATATGCCTCAGATGAAACTCGGAAAGCACTTGGTTTGAACAAGAGGAGATTAATGCTGGAAAGGATTTAGAATCACTTATTACCAGCTCCATCAGCTTATGCATAAGGAAACTGAAGGGGAAATGGTCCAAATTCACCAGCTAATTAGTGTCGAAGCCAAGACTAGAATTCACATCTTCTGGCTCACGGAGCTTTTGCAAACTGCATCATATCTATAGGGTGTTCACTGAAGAAACACACTTTTCATTATCCCCTTCTCCACCTCAGGCATACAAAGACAGATAAGAAAGGATTTTTGTAGCAGTCTCTTATTATTTTAAATGTTAGTGGTCTTGATATAGACATCTTCCTAAACAATCATTTCTCCTCTGATTTAAGGTTCTGTGTCAGTCAGTTAAGGCTATTTCCTTCTTGCAGCTTGGAGACTGCTTTTCCTTCCGTGTGTGTGTGTGTGTGTGTGTGTGTGTGTGTGTGTGTGTGTGTATCTATGAGGTTGGGGGTGAGGGAAGGAAGAATAGGGCAATCGCCCTCTCAGACAATTCATACTTGAAAGATAAAAACATTCGACTTAGTGAATGGGATATCTCCAGCCAATTTCAAAATATTTATTTTGCTGCATTCTAAAGAAATATCAATAACAAATCAAAGAAAGAAAATAATAAAGAACTTCATTATAGTTTGACAATCACCGAAAGTGGAAATACATATTTAGATTCCGAACAACTTAAGTAAATGTGAGCAGGAAATTAGCCAGGAATTGTTTAAAAAGGAAGTTGGTGGGTGAGAGAAAGATGGAGCTCTGTGAAGCCCTTAATATCACTAAGAAAAACGATTTGACTTCCCCCTCACATTTTTCTGTGTTTTTCTTTCAAGGCTTCTCATGATATTCTTTGGAACTTGATTGCTTTAACACAATTGCTGGAAGAAAAGGCAAAGAGCCCTACCCAACTCACAGGGATGGCCCTGAGTATCATAGTTCAGATTAGTAACATGCAATTAATCCTATGCCATGGTGACCCTAAGGCATCAGATTTTTTTCTTTTTGGTCTTGCATTAAATCTCTCCCAATTTACATTTGGTTTGTTGGAGAGAGAAGTCACAGGTGTTAAAAGAAAAACATCAGATAAATTCAATTTCGCAGAGTTTATTTGAGCAAAGAACAATTTATGAGTTGGGCAGCACTGAGAACCCAGCCACATGTGGGCATGGAGTATATGTAGACAGAAAAAGGAAGTTGCATAAAGAGACAGTTTGATTGCTTACAGCTCAGCATTTGCCTTATATGGACATAGTCTGACCAGTTAGCAGCCTTTGATTGGCTGAAGCTCAGCTGCTGCGACTGGCTGACATTCAACTACTTGTTAGAGGAATATACTCTTCGTTAGGTTGCATTTTGTTCACATGCTTAGTTAGGTTACGGTTTGCTACATACGGTGGCAGCTCCAAGCTAAAATTAATTTAATTTAATAATTCTCACCCTTTCGGCCAGCCTCTCAATTTGGAGAGAGTCACCAAAACCTTGGGCCTTAATACCACTCTGTCACCATCATAATGGACTTGTTTGGTCTCAGTATGAAATTGACAATTCCCAATGTCAGGTCAGTTGGATGATTCTTTATGTTCTCTTCCTGTTTTTATTATTCTAACCCTAGTGAGACCATTTGACATATAATGGATGGCTACCTGGGAGCATTTAAGACTCTTGAGAGGATACGGCGCACCAGGGAGACTGTTCTGATGGCTATGATGAGCATAACACTAAGAGGTTGAAGTCTACTCCTTAACAGGAGCTCCCACAAATCGAACCTATCAAAATCAAATACATCAAAAATGAACCAGAAAAGAAATCTACTTGTTTTAATCAAGTAGCTTGTTTGTTGATTTCTTGCATCTGAGTTTCTACCATACCAGATGTATTTATCCAAGTGCAGCAGGAGGTGTTAGCTATCGCACACACACCCCCTGTTCAGCCAACAGATAGTCCAAAGAAATTATGTTATCTAAAAGAACTTTAGCAAGAAAATTTAAAGAAGTTTGCTGGGCAACTATCGCCTTTGCAGTAGAGTCAACTATAGTAGCTAGTGTTTGAGACAGATTCCTAATCACAAGTTTATTTATATTTGTGCCAAACCAGGGAATGAGTATTCTATCAAAAGATGCCCATTTATAGGGATATTTGCCTTTTGGAAAATTCCTCTTTATTCCATAGCATAAATTAAGATGGGTAGACCAATGTTCAGTTTTCGGTTAGTCACAGAGTGACAGTGGTACCATTAGAATTCCTAATCCATACTGGCCCCTTATTTTCCACCTGCTGAGACATGAAGTTGCCTACATATATGGTGGTTGTCAAATCTTGCATAGATAAAAATATATCCTAGACAGGCACAATAGACAGTTCCCTGTGGGATGCCTTATGCACTAGGGGTCACTGCAGGGAAGCACGAGTAATATTTGTCTAAGGCTCCATCATTGAATCATTACATGGTTGGAGGCTACTGACAATTAGGGGATTAAGGTTACAGATTTGTTTACAAACTGTTGAATTATCTTTCTTTTGGTTGTCTTATTCAATTTCTGGAATAATTCAACTGCAAAACTCAGTATAGGTTTTGCTTACTCTTAAATTTAAACAAGGAATCTCAATATATGACTCTAAAAACCTCACCTTATAGAAAGAGCCAGATGTGCAATTTGAACAGATAGTCACACTTGGAATATCAGTGAAAATTGTTGCAGGGTGGCCCTGAGAATCTCTAAGATCAGGTACAGATTTAGGTAAACCTAAATGTTGGACATGACATGTCCAACATTCAATTAAGTTCCCTACGGAAGCTATTGATTAGCAAATCTTAATTATCATATTATCTTGCCGTGTACAAACAGAAAAGAAACACAAGGAAAAGAGGAAAGGGGGCAAAGTTTTCATGGTGACAGAGGGGAGACGCCTTGATCTATGATCTTGGGAAACCTGTCCACATCTGCCATGCCATCTGTTTCTGAGGATGAACTTCCTTGGTCAGTTTTACCTGGAGGTCTCCAGTGAGCCTTCAAGAATCTGGAGGGGCCCTCTTGAGTTGAGAGATGTGGATTCAAGACTCGAGGCCCTTACGTTTTGCTACAGAGAACTTGGTATGGTCCCTTCAAATGGAGTTCAAAGGCAGTCTTTGTCTGGTGTCATTTCCTAAAGATCCAATGTCTGGGTTCTAGATCATAAAAGGGCTGGTTGTCATGAGTGGGTGGGTTACAAAGGACTTTTACCTGGTGACATTATAGTTTGGCATAGTGCATTAAAGTCTTGAAATATTGAGTCATGTCAGAGTTTATAAGAGCAGGCAATGTATGAGGTTCTATTATCAGGGGCACAGGCCTTCCAGTAAGGAGTCAATCTGTGTTTTTTACCAGGGGCAGATCTGATTGCCATCAATTGGCAATATCTTTGATCAAGGCAATCCAATCAATTAAGCTATCTTTGTTTGATGCCATTGTGTTTGTAATACCTTATTTAACTATTTTACAGCTTGTCTAGTGAAATGAGTACTTCTATCACTGGAGATTTCTACAGGAATGCCCCATAAGGAAAACACATTTTCTATTAATAATAACCATTTTGCTACTATTGTAGCACTGGTCTTCCTGCATGGGAAAGCTTCTATACAACCAGACTTTCACTAAAGGTAGCAATTGAAGGGAATCCATCTGTGAAATGTTCAAACAACTTAGCAGGTGCTAAAAACATACCCCTTCAGGTTTATATTGTCTTATCAGAATTATGGGCTTAACAAACCAAACATTGGTTATAAACCATTCAGCAATTTTAAAACATTCACCATACCAATTACTTTTCATAATTTTTATCATCTTATCTACTACACAATGAGTCATAGAATTCAGAGCTTTTAATAATGGAAACTTTAAAGACTCAGGAAGGACCAGGCAGCTGTCCAGGTTCTCCATGGGTCTGTGCCTAACACTGAATTTACATCTTCTTAAATACTAGATTTGTTTCTCCAATTCAGGTGCATAGTACTGTTTATTAAATAGGTTATCATAGGTAATTTGACTTGGATCAATCTTATGGAGATCATTCAAATTGCATATAACAACTTCAGTACTGGCTGATTTATCATGAACATATGCCAAAGCATTTCCTTGTTATTCAATTAATTCTTATTCTGCCTGATGTTGGGTTAACAGTTTTATGAAACCAACCAGGTTTTTCATTAGAGTTCTGGGGACTCTTACCCAGCCCAGTTGTTTGATCATATTTCTAGGAATTTCATATAATTTCTGGAACACATTATTAACACATCCATATAAATATAACAAAAAGAAGGTTTGGCATTTATTATTTGATAATGTTTCCCACCCAGTTTAATATATCAAATCAGCCAAATCAGTTTAATATGTCTCTTTGTATGAAGACAGGTATCCTTTTGAGATGCTCCAAGGATCCAACTGAATATCCCAAAATTAATTTGAGGTCAAGATAAAGACCTAATTTAGATTCTGATTTTGGGAAGCTTGTAAAAAATATCAAGGGTTTAAAACACTTGATCAAAATGGGATCACGAGTCACTGTGGAAATAATGGTCATTCATTTAATCATGCTGATAATTTAAAAACTTCAAAGGTAAATACAGAAAGTTGCATAGTTACAGAAAAACTTCAGCTGTTTAACAGAGAAGACTGAGTTTTCTTAAGTGATCTAAAACCTAATAAAGACAACAAGAAGCACAGGAAATTATCTTGGTAAAACACAGAATCTTTGTTTCCTAGGCCAATTAAGAGGTAAAGAAAAACCTTTCACAAGGTTCCTATAGTATTGGTCTGCTCCTAGTAAGAGCATTATTGTTTTAACAGAAATTACCAAGTTCTAGTTTTGTATCAATGTGCTTTTGATACTAATACTCAATTTTTAGAAAAGCTTATAAATAATTCCCTTCTAATTTTAGCCAGCTTGATGACACACAAAATTCCCTTCACAAGATTCATCTTCCACAAACCTTCAGAAACTTTCTTATCCATTCAGTTTTTTGCCCTATACTTTTCCTCTTTCTCATTTTGAAACAATGGATCATTCTACTTTACGACAAAAATTACTCTCTTTGTCCCTCAACAAAGCAAAATACCCTTATGCCTTATATCTTTTCCTTATCAAAAACACATATTAACTTCCTTGTACACTTGCATATATAGTTGTTTCCCTTATTATTTCTAGTAATTTTAGTAACATATACCAATTACAATTCTTAACTCTTAGTGGCCTTAATTTCCAATGAACACTAGGAAGCAAATGGTTGTGAACTGTCACACCAGCAATCTGTAGATTGGCAAATCTATGAATTATAATTTCTAGAAGCATGTGCTTTCTCATAGTACGAATGTCAATGTGTCACAGAACGTGTCTACTAGCAGTCCCAGGTATCTTTAGTCTCTTCATAAGAAACTGTGAAGAAAGCAAAGTTTTATCTCTATCCTCTCAGTTTTGCTAGGACTGAGAATTAAATTGTTGTTTGTAAAGATTTCCCTTGGCCTCAACTTTCCATTCTTCATTACAAGAATGTTAAAAGCTTCTAGTATAGGGAAGACATAAGAATTTGATCTTACTTACATCTATTTAACCCACTTGTTTTTAATAATTATGCTTGGGTTGCTCGTGAAGATGACACATAAAACAGCAGCCATGATATTAAGTTATTTTTCTTGCTGGCAAATTTTGTAATATAGAGATAAAATAAGCTTATATTACCAGTAAATCTAGATAGGGAAAGTCATGCTTCTCTATTATATTTGATGATGGCAGCTCTCAAAATATGCCTGTTTTAATCAAACCAACAATATTCTTATTAATATTTACCAAAGATTACCCAAGTCATGTGAATTTGAAAAGTATTTGGGTTAGTTCTTATTTTTCTAAGAGGATACTTAATTCATACAAGCACTTATTTTCTTTAAGCCAATTAAACAGAGCTCTTTACAATTTAGTTTTGGCAATACCATTAGAAGATAGAAAAAGATCACACATATATATCATACATACAGACATACATAAACATATAGTTAGAAACGGATCTTATAGCTTTCATTCTAAACTTTTAGCCATCTGCCAAGTACAAAAATACAAGCATGTTGTATGCCTGGACTCATCCTTTGTTTGTTTGTTTGTTTTCAAGATTAAATGATAGATGAATCAGTTGTGGGTTTTTTCCCAAAAAAGAATTTGGGGGCATAGCAAAGATCAAGACAACAAGAAAAAGATGGACAAAGTTGGCAAAGCCTATAGTCAGCAGGAGTTTAAGAGGAGTTTTAGTCAACTGAGAGGTTCCCATGGGAGAAGCAGGATTGAGTAGAGAAAGCACAGAGGACTGATTCTTACAAATGTTTTTTGAAAATGGTTCAAGTGTTGATTAGACAGGTTCAGACATAGGGACCTGTTGGATTTGATTTGAAACCACCATCACAGAAATATTATTTTTTCTCTCTGAAAGGTTAGTTCATTATTTTCCTAGGAGTGAAAATCCCTAGGATCCAAATCCCTTTGGGGGATTCTTTCAGTGGGGAAACATTCTAGGCCAAAAGAAATGTGTGCATCAGATGGCTGTTGTAAAAGCGGATGATTTCTTTTCCACTGGCCTGGTTGTTTACAATAAAGGCAGACATCTCAGGGCATATGGCTGTTTAGTTTGCTTCCTCTAGGTATGGGTTTAAAATATGTACAAGGAGGTCCTCTTGGTCTCTGTGCCTGTTTACCTTTTGAAAGAGGTTTCTCATTGTGGCCACTGTAACTCTAAGTTACCTTTGGTAAGGTTCACCCATTTCTCTAGGAAAGCACAGGTTCTGGGTACATAGTTCTTATATATAAAATTAGCTGGAGTTTCAGTTGGAGGAGTTCTGGCCTTCTTGGATCCTGATGAACCCATGATTTCCTGTTTTTTATTAACCTCATCTACTTACTGAATCCAGACTGTAACTGATCAGTCTGTATGACCCAGTTAGACAACTGGGGCCTCCCTACAGGACCAAGTTTTGTTTCTGTAGCAACTTCCAAACCCAGTCCAGATCAAAAATGCTCAAATAAATTTAGAGAGCTCAAAATCCAAGTTTATGGAGTTTGAATCCATGACTTATCCATGACTCCAGTTGCTATAGGAGATTAATAAGCACAGTGGACCCAGTGGGTACCTTCACTTGGTCACTCAATGTTCCTGAGGGTCCTAGAGGTCTATTTCTGATCCCAAGTATGATGTAAAACTGTTAAAAGAAAAATTACAGACAAATTAAACTTAGCAGAGTTTATTTAAGCAAAGAACGATTCAAAGTCATCCTCAGAACCTCCAACCAGCAATGGCAGTAGGCAGGCAGTATTTATAAACAGAAAAAGGAAGTGACATACAGAAACAGCTCCCTTGGTTACAGCTCAGCATTTGGCAGCCCATGATTGGCTGAAGCTCTGGGGTTATGATTGGCTGAGACTCAACTACTTGTAAGAATATACTCTAGTTAGATTGCATTTTGTTTACTTACTAAGGTTGCAGTTTGCTACATCTGGAGGCAGCTTTAGGTCAAATTTAATTTAATTTAACAAAGGCAAAGACCTTTGCCACTAATGAACAGGAACCATCGGCGCTATTTTAATTCAGCCCTCCCTACCTGTCTTCTTTTTCATTATCTTTCTCAGAGGAGGTGGCAGGTGGTGCATCTGAAGGCACTTTTTTATAGTGTTGACATTATAAAAAAGAAGGTTCTAGATTCCTTTGGTTTATCCCATACAATTTCCATCAGTTAATCTTCTGAACTTACTTTTACATTGACCCCAGAGGTGAATTACAAACCGAAGTGAACTGTAACCTGAAGAAAAGACCAAAACTACACACGGGGAGAAAAAAAATAGGTCCACATGCTTCATAGGCCAGGAAAAATATTGAGTCAAATTACACCCCATGAATTATTTACACTATTTCTCTTTGCTAAATCTAAGCAAACATTCCACTTGCATCAAATCTACTCCAAGAGTTTTAACTGTTTATTGTAAAATCAAGTGCACAATAGCTCTTTCATGAAACATTTAGCTGTATGTTTAGTACTAACAAGTATCACACATATATTATGAATGCTTCCTTATTATAAAGCTACACATTCAGTGCATGAAACTTTAAGCTCCGTATTCGAAATCATTATGAACAAGATGTTTCCTCTCAGGCAATTTATTCTGGTGATGTGGAACCTTTGAATAAATAGTGACGCTAGTATTTTTAATAGCTGTTTCCCACCACGTATTGCAAAGGAAACATTAACAAGGGCTGAATTCATAACTCATCATTGTACAAGTCCCAGATTTAACAACATTTATGGTGAACTATAAATTATCTTATATGCGAATGTTGTGCCACTTGGATAATTTGATTTGGCTACATGTCTGCCACCTTATCATTTTGAACAGAAGAAATATCCTGTTTATGAAACATCCGCAATAATGATAGAATTTTCTAATAGAACCACTTCAGAAGATGGGATGGCACATGTCTGTAATAATTTAACCAAGTTTTTCTTTTTCTTTTTGATAAAATGTGTTTCTGAGATAATGGTGACAATAACACTATACTAAATATTCATTTTTCCGCCTTCTCTCTCGAGTCCCTTTGATCTGCTTGGCTTCCAATCTAGCAATAACCCAATCTTGCTTCGTATTGTTCTCCAAATCATTATAAATATTATGAAAGACCATTTGTTCTTTTGGTTAAAAGAGTTACTATCCTTTCCCTATTCTGATCTCAATAACATCCTCCAACCAGAGAGATCACTATATAATATTTTACCCATTTCCTCCAAATGATGGGAATAAATTGTACTTTATAAATCCTTGTATGTTATGAAGTCTTAAACTGGGAACATGACTTTTTAAGAAAATTAATACCTATGATACATTTTCATCCTCAAAAAATGCTTGTTACTTTCCTATTTGTGAAGTATCACCTATAGCCCTAGCATGCCATACTTGGAAGACACAGTAGGACTATCAGGCCCAGTAAGTCTTAACCAGGAAAAGTTTTTTAAAACATGCATGCTAAGCTCCTTTTCCATGGATTCAGGCTTAGCAGGTGTATGAGTGTGTGTATGGAAGCAGAAGGGCGAGGAATCTTTGTTTTTTCAGCTTCTGGATTTTTTTTTTATTGTAGGACTGAGAATGGCCTTTCTAAATAAGTCACAAAACTCAGAAGTATAAGGGAAATGCACCATATGACTTCATAAAAATTGGAAATTACTACAAACATAGTTAAAAAATACTAAAATCAAAACCAAAAGAAAGAAGGCAAACTGGGGGAATGTTTACAAAAGCAATCTCCCATAGTAGACAAAGAACTCTTATAAATCAATAAGAAAATGAGTTTCCACCCATTCTCCTTCATAAGAACTGTAGGTTAAAACAATAAAATAATATCATTACATGTCTGATTGGCAAAGGTTTAAAAGTTTGGTAGTTTGGATTTACTCAGTCTCTTTTGGTGGAATGTACAATGGGGCTACCACTTTGGAGGCTAATTCTCAACATTTATAAGGCAGAGTACTTGTAGGTAAAAGGCAATGCCAGACGAAACCATCTCCCCACTCACACCCAACAACGGTGAGCCGTATCAATTCTCAAAACAAAGTTTATACAAAATGTGTCAGCAGCAAACAGTCCAAGAAAGGAGTAACAACTGGATACCATAATCTTTAAAATGTTGTAGCCAAGCATATCCCACCCCTCCACAGTGCCTCCCCATGTATTCCTCAAAATCTGTTTCATGTGATTAACTGTACACCTCGGTAAATTCACTAAAAATCATTTAATTGTACACTTAAAATGGAGTGTTGGTTGTATGTAGGTACAGCTGGAGCACTATGTATGTACTCTCTGGACTACTTTGACAGAGTAGGTTTTTGAATGTAACAAGGTAAGTCAACTTGAGTGGTACTATATTTTGGGAAATCAGCTCACTACAAATTGTGACTGTAAACATTGTACTGTAAATGTTTTGTAGTTTTCCCCCGATAAAATTTTTGGAAAAAAAAAAATAATTTGGGAAGTTCAAAATACGGGTATGAATTACAAAGGTAATAAACATAAAAATAATTCAGTGTTTTGTTATCTGATACATATATTCAATTCAGGTCAAAAACAGATGAGAAAAAGGGCATTTTGATAATGCTAAAATGGACAATGTCAAGATTATATTTTAAAAGTAGGAAATTTAAAAATGATATTTAAAAGTTTTGAACATATTTGCATCAAATTAAGTTGCATAAAACAAAAACAACAAGTGTTTTAAAGAGAAATAAAACATATTAAACTTTTCTGATTTCATAGCAGAGACTCTAGAATAGAAATATTTGTTAGAACGCAGCCATATCCATTCATTTATATGTTCATGCTACAGGGCAGAGTTACATAATTGCAACTGAGACCACATGATCAGCACAGCCCTAAAATATTTTCTCTCTTGCCTTTTACAGAAAAAGTTTACTCATCCCTGCTCTAGGAGTTATAAATAGCATATTTTATAAAATGAATCTAATATGTCTTTTAAAACTCTGAAAACAAAGAATAAACCTTTTTTAAAATGATCTTAGAATGTTGACAAAATATAAAGATATTTTAGGGAAATGTCAATAAATTCCACAAAGTAGAGATATTGTTGTTCAAAAAAACTATGTAAACTATGAGAATTAAAATCTATCTTGATATCAATAATGAATATATATTTTAAAATGTTTTTAATCAAAGAGTAAATCAAGATCAAAATTATCCAGTATCCAGAAAATTTTAAAAGTGAAAAGCGTGAGTATTATAACCATTATCTATACCTTTGGGCTATAGATAAAGCAATGCTTAGAAGAAAAATTTTAGCCTCATATACTTATTTTAAAAAGCAAGAAAGTTTCAAAAGAAAAACTAAGCAAACTAAAAGATGTAATAAAGATAAAACTAATGGTATAAATTATAAAGCCAAAAAGTGGTTCTTGTAATAAAAATAATTAAATAAAATAGCTAGCCTCAGCTAGAAAAAGGGAAAAAGCACTACCATTCATTTGAGGTTTTGCCTCAAATTTTTCCTAGTTCTATGGTATAATCTTGGAATACTTTAGCCTGTACTTTATCTCTTCCTTTTGTAAACTCACAACCTAGTTGATAGATATATTGAAATAAAATGAGACTCTGTGCCAGGAAGCATGTAGTTATTGAATGAGCTCCATTCCTCACCTGGATTATAATGCGCTAAAAAGAATGGTTTCTGTTTCAGTCTTCCATATGACTAGTCCATGGAATGTAATATATAAGTGCTTTTAATAACATTGTAGATTAACTCCAAAGCCAGTTGGGAGAGGTATTTCATACTGATTCATTCAAAAAAACACCATCCCTAAATGTAAATACCCAACTCAAATTTCTGGGACTTTTGAATCATCAGGTATAGGTTGGCATTGGGTCTTAGCCCTTGTGTATGAAAGAGCTCTCTAGGTAATTTTGAGGCATACTGCTATTTAAGGGCCACTGGCTTAATTTATATTACAGACAGATACAAAATATATCAGAATTGGGGTTGTACTTTGGAAAGGAGAGCGAAGCTGCATAAAATATATTTTATATAAGGTGCTGTTGATTAAAAGTTGAACTGTCATTTTATGTACAACAAAGAAAGAAAATAACCCATTTAACTATATAGTTGCTAATGGTTTTAAGATGCCTCCTAATTTGAGTGATGGTAATTTGCTTATAAAATGAGTGTCAGATGGATGAGTATTCTGCATGTATCCTTCATTAAAATGAATAATACAGACAGTAACTCCTTTCAAATTTTAAATAAATGTTTAAATTTTTGAAAAGATATAAGAAGCCTTTTTTTCATGTGGTTTGGGAAATACCTTTGCTGTCTGAAGGGCATCTAGTCGACATAGATCTAAGACTACAATGCAGTGTGATTTAGGGAAAGAGTTGTGAGAATAAGATTATTGTTAGAAATTAACTATTTAGTGGGGACTGGTATCCTGGCAATACTAGAGCAGAAAATATGGTAGGCTAGTGGAATGGGAGCTACAAGACATAATGGGTGTAAAACTTTGTTTTCGTGAATCCCATCTTAAAAGTCTTTTATCTGTTGGGACCAAGGACAGTGTATCTAAGGCTTTTGAATATTTTTAGCATAGGTCTGACATTTTTACATGGAATGTGGGTAGCAGCAGGACAATAACAGTCATATATACATAAGAAATTTATGATAAATAAATATAAAGGATACTTTTAAAGTTTCTATGGCCAGTTGAAACATATGACCCTGAAGGTTTTCGTAGTCAGTAAAAACTAGTGTTAAAAAGTACATGGAAAGCAGAATTAAGAATTGAACAAAGACAAGACTGGTTTTGGGAAAATGAGTGAGCAAACTGAAAGGAGAAAAGTTAAAATTTGGTGATCTAGGGAGATTCACTGTTGAACAACCTTGATATAATAAACAAGTCACCAGAGCCAGGGAAGAGCAGTGAGTCCAACCTAGGTGAAAAAATGACTTTGAGTCCCATGAATTTTACACTTGCACTTCTACATTTGTTTTCTTGTGATAATACTACAGAGAGAATATGGCCTATAGGACTGTTCTTTTCAACATGAGGAGATTGGTGCCATTATAAATTTATTTTGTTGTTGATGTATAGAATGGAAATGGAGCTCCAACTGGAATCCTGTAGGCTAATGATTATTCTATCATTTTAATCTATATTTGACTAAGTAAGAATCTAGACTAGTTACTACTTAGTACAGACCTTGTCACAGATAAATCCACTGAAAACCTTTTTCCATTGATTTTTTTGTTGTTATTATCTACTTAGTGTTGATAATCTTTTTGAATTTATCACATTCTCTGATTTTTCCTGTTCCTAGGATCCAACTGTCTTAAATATACACCATTCTCAATTGTCTCCTTTTGTATCTTCTTCTTTATTCAGTTTTGAAAATTATATTTTAAAATTCAAAATACATATATTCATTTCTAGTTTCCTCTTTTATCTATGACATAATTTTATTGAACAACAAAAAAGAAAGGAAATATAGGGAACATGCATTTGGAATTACTTTATTGTTGGGAAACTGGGCCAGAAACTAAGGAATCAAATACATAATAGGACAAATGTATATATGTCCCATTCTATAAGAAGCATGTTAAATATCATAAAGTATTTTTAATTTTATATTTTTAGAAGACTTCCAACCTGATGAAATCTCAGAGGAGAGCCCAGAAAACCACAACAAACATTTGTGGCAAGTTTTATTCACCAACAAATCATTGATTACAGACCAAGAAATTTCAGAAAAACCATGTAATCTGGACATAAACATTTTTCCTGCAAAAATCATGCACTGTAAATGTGACATTGCAGGGCCTACTTACCTGGGTCTCAGCCCATTGGCCCCACACTGTCAGTATTCAAAAGAAAAGGCTCACAAGCATAATGTATGTGAGAAATGGCTCCTCAGTATTAAAGATGACAAAAATAATATCAAAGAGAAATCTTTTGTTTATAGTAAAAACGTGAAAGCCCTTGATCATAAGGAAGAAGTTATTCAACATCAGACAATTCAGACTTTGGGGCAAGCTTTCGAATATAATGAAAGTGGAAAAGCTTTCCTTGAAAAGGCCGCCCTCCTTACATCTAAAAGAGCCCACCAAAAAGTGAAATCTTACAAACTCAGTAAATTTGGAGAAAACCGATGTGTTAAATCAAGCTTTATTGTCTCTCAGAGCATTCGTCCAGACGAGAAGAGTCACTATGAGTTTGGTGAAAATAGAAATTGTTTCAGTAGGATAACTCAAGAAACTGACACAGAAGGGAAATCTTTTAGCCAAAAAGCACGCATTAGAGAACATCAGAGAATTCATGGGGTGAAACCTTTTGAATATGGAAAAAATTTCAGCCATAATTCAGCCCTCCCAGTGCATGAGGCCATTCACATAACAAATAAATCCTCTGAGTATAAGACATGTACAGAGACATTCAGCTACCAGTCAACTTTCCATGTACATCACAGAACTCACATAAGGGCAAAACCCTATGAGTGTAATGAATGTGGAAAATCTTGCTCTGTGAATTCATGCTTGATTCGGCCTCAGAAAATTCACACAGGGGAGAAACCCTACGAATGCCATGAATGTGGAAAAGCTTTCAGTGAGAAATCACGTCTAAGAAAACATCAGAGAACTCACACAGGAGAGAAACCATATAAATGTGATGGATGTGAGAAAGCTTTCAGTGCAAAGTCAGGACTGAGGATACATCAGAGAACGCACACAGGGGAGAAACCCTTTGAATGTACTGAATGTGGGAAATCTTTCAACTATAAGTCAATCCTCATAGTGCATCAAAGAACTCACACAGGGGAGAAACCCTTTGAATGTAACGAATGTGGAAAATCTTTCAGCCATATGTCAGGCCTGAGGAATCATCGGAGAACTCACACAGGGGAAAGACCTTATAAATGTGATGAATGTGGGAAAGCTTTCAAACTGAAGTCAGGCCTAAGAAAACATCATAGAACACATACAGGGGAGAAGCCCTACAAATGCAATCAGTGTGGAAAAGCTTTCGGTCAGAAATCACAACTCAGAGGACATCATAGAATTCACACAGGGGAAAAACCCTATAAATGTAATCATTGTGGAGAATCTTTCAGTCAGAAATCAAATCTCAGAGTACATCACAGAACTCATACTGGGGAAAAACCCTATAAGTGTGATGAATGTGGAAAAACTTTCAGGCAGAAGTCAAATCTCAGAGGACATCAAAGAACTCACACAGGGGAGAAACCCTATGAATGTAATGAATGTGGAAAAGCTTTCAGTGAGAAATCAGTCCTAAGAAAACATCAGCGAACTCACACAGGGGAGAAACCCTATCATTGTAATCAGTGTGGGGAAGCTTTCAGTCAGAAGTCAAACCTCAGAGTACATCAGAGAACTCACACAGGGGAGAAACCTTATAAATGTGATAAATGTGGGAAAACTTTCAGTCAGAAATCAAGCCTTAGAGAACATCAGAAAGCCCACCCTGGGGATTAAACATAAACATTTCCCATAAAGAATATGGGAAAACTCTTAATGGGAAATCAAACCTTACAATGCATTTCAAAAAACCACACAGGAGAGAACACGAATGTAGTGAATATTGGAATTTCTGCTGCACAATTTCAACCTTTGCAAAACATCAAAGAACTTAGGAAGGAAATTGTTGAAATATATTTTATGAGAGCAGTCTTTCAGCTATAGTGAAATCCTCATTTGGATATCAGAGAAGTCCCCCAGCAAAGAAACCTTATAAGGATAATAAATATGGGAATACTCTGTGAACTCAATCCTCAGAAAACTCAAGCTGCAGAAAATCTCTGAGAAACTAATAAAAATGTAAACATTTTGTGCTAGCAATCAAAACTCACACATCATCAGAGAAATCACACAGTGAGAAAGCCTAGAATATAATAAGTGTGTGATAACTTTTAGCCAAAATCCAACTGTCTCAGTACAGCAGAAAATACATAAGAGGATAGAGACCTTATAGTATATTAAAACAGACAAAAAATGAAGTCAAACTGAAGGTTGACTTGCACAGAAGTAATCACCACATGTCATATAATAATTATTAAAATGTTTGTCAACAACCATTTCCACTTCTCCCTCATGCCACACATAATCTAAATTTCTCAACCACTTTGTCATCCAAATGGGGTTATATCGTTAACCTCTAGCTAGTGGTATATAGGGTCAATGACAGACAAGTATCATTAAATACATCACTCAAATTCTCAATATTTTCTTCTATTCCTCATCAGAATGGAATGGAGGGAAACCTTGGGCTCAGGCACTGATGGAAGAGTAAAAGATAGTATGAACCAAGTCAAAGAAGGGCTCTCTGGAATGGAGTTTTCTTCTCCATATATACAGTTGGACTTTGTGCAGTAAGAAAATAAACTTGTTCCCAGCTGAGCTTCTAAAGATTTGGGGTATATTTGATACTGACATAAACCCAGCAGCCACATTTAATAAAACTTAATGATGTGATTTTTGAGGACATCTTAACTCAGTGTATATCAGAAAAGTCACAAAGGAGAAACCTCTCACAACATTCTAAATGACCACAACTTTTACCAACAACCCCTTCTCATCAGTCAGGCAATATCAGAGGAAGAAATCCAACATTTCAACACACGTAGGGACTCCTTTACAAAAAAAAAAAAAAAAAAAAAAATCCCATGAAATATCTGATAATTGAGTTTTGAATGTGTAAAAGTTTGCAACAAATTATTGAACTTTATTATCAGAGTTTGTTAAAAGGGAAAATCTATCAATTTGAGAAAGGTAAGTAATAGCCTTTATATAGAGATTGTTATATCAAAACTGTTGTTTCATATGTAATGTCAAAGCCGTTAATGAAGTATAAAAATATTGATAGATATTCACTAGAATAAAAAACTTAAAAGGAACAAGAAAAAAATTGCATAAACTAAACAGCAGCATCAAAAGTATGTGAATATTTTCTGAGTTGTCTGTTGTTTGTCTATGTGATTATGTATATGTGCATGCCACTTAGCAGATATTTGTTTTATATTAATATGTGTATTGGAACTCAAACTCATTATAATAGAATTATAATCCCATTGTTTAGTAACTATTCTGACATCAGTTACAACTTGCCACATGTATATTAATAACTAATAAACCTTTTACAGAAAATATCTGAAAGGTCAGGGTGCCATACCACATTCTCTTTCTCCTGCTGCCTCCGACATGTGCATATAGCAAAGGCTGTTTTTGCTAAACTGCCTGTTTTCAAACAAGACAAACTGTTTTCTGACTTTTGTATTATCTCAGGGTCACCAGTATGTTTCTCTGTCTCACACGCACACACACACACACAAATACACATGCAAATATATCTGTCTGTCTGTCCATCTATTTATCTATCTCTTCAACATGACTGATTCTTTCCTCAGCAGTGTTAGAGTATACTAATAGCCCTTGGAACATTTATGTTCCTGTGGTTTCCATTTCTAGCATTTTAACTTTATTGTAGTTTTCCATCTCTGCCAAAATTACCTAGCTGATCTTGCATATTGTCTAGCTTGTCTGCTAGAGCCATTTTATATGGTGTTTGGTGTTCTCACAGTTAAGCAATTGCTCGGAACTTTGTTTCTCTCTGCAGCCACCTAGCTTTCCAGATTTTCAGCCAGTTTTTACCCTGTGACCTCAGGTATCCGATGCCTTCAAGAAAAGTTGTTAAAGTCTTCCCAGCTGTTTCCTTGAGTCACAGATAGAAGCAATGCACTTTCTTGCTCTCCACTTCTGTGAGCTGTAACTGAACATCATCAATTTATTTTGGACAAATGTTCCAGAGTAATTTAATAGAAAAAAGATGGTAGTTTTTTAAATGGTGCTAACATAATATTTATTTTAAATGCACCTTGATCCTTATACCATAACTAAAAACTTACTCAAAATAAATTATAGATCTGAACAAAATTGCCAGTAGTTCAAATTTTCTGTCAGAAAACAGAAGAAACTAATTGTACTTTGAGGTACATGGAAATGTTTAAGATAGAACACAAACATGAAATGTAAAAGCAAAAAAATAAGTTAGAATCCATTAAAATTTAAAGCTTCTGATTTTAAGCTTTTATTATGAAAATGAAAAAGAACAACAGATTGGGAGAAAATATCTCTAAAAGGTATATCTGATAAAGGATTTGCATCCACATTGTGTAAAGAATGTTTATAATGTAATAATAGTACATACAATCCAGTTAAAATGGGAAAAAGGAAGATATTAAAAGAGGCATTTCACAAAATAAGATACATAGTTGGCCAGTAAGTACTGGAAAGGATGTCCAAAGCTTTGGTAAGAAATAAAATGCAAATTAAAATTATAATGTGATACCATTACAAACCCATTTGACAGTTCTTTATAAAGGTAACAATAACTTAACTTATCACCAGCAATTTCAGTTCTTGGTGTTTATCCCAGAGAAACAGAGAATTGTACACAAATGTTCATAGAATCTTTACTCATAATAACCCCAGATTGGAAAGAATGAAATATCTAGCAATAGAAAAATGTATAAAAAGTTATATTACCCTACAATGGAATGTCACTCGGCAATAAAAAGAAGAAACTACTAATACATGTAACAACATTGCTAAATCTTAATAAGATTATGCTGAGCAAAAGAAGCCAGGCACAAGAGGGTAGAGCTGTATTACATTATTCTATTTATATGAAATTCTAGGAAAGACAACTAATCCAGAGGGATAGAAAGCAGACCATTCATTGCCTAGGGATAAGAGAGGGAGGATCCGCTGGGTAGAGGAATAAAGGAATGTTTTAGCATGATGGAATGTTCTATATCTAGATTGTGGAGGTGTTTACAAAGCTGTATAAATTTTCAGAACTCATCAAAATGTACTAAAAATTTGTACCCTTCATACTATATAAGTTATACCTCACAGTTGATTTTAAAAATCATAAAAGTGAATATTGAATCCCCAGTGTGTTATGAGACCCAGTAGATTCTGAATTTGCCAAAAGGTTTATTGACTTCATTACTTGGATATTTATTCTCTTTCCTCCTCTTTTATGGCTGTGACCTTGGACAAGCCAGTTTTCCTTTATGTGCCTCAGTTTCCTCATTTGTAAGACGTGTATAATGATGGTAATGACCTATAATCCTTTTTGGAGGTATTTTCTGAGTTAATCTGTCAGTCACTTAAAATGGCACCTAGCACAGAGTAAGCAATAGATAATAACTATCACCATTATCTATTTTACTAGTAATCAAAATAATTTACTAGTAAATCAAAATAAATGTATGTGTTCTTTAAAAGAGCCTCAAGACAGATTATAGCTTATAATAAAACAAAAGGATAATTTAGGCCTGAAAGAGATTCAGCTTTGATGTGATGGGTGTGTGGGAGTTGCTTTTACTATGGTCAACTTTTTGAACTCTCTAATGAGACCATTTCTGAAAATTTTGACACCTCAGGGCTTCATACTTCTATCAACTGCCTGACACAACTTAGACCAAACACTTTCTAAGTGTTAAGTTCCAAATGAATTAATTGCTTTTCCGCAAAGAGAAAGTTCCTTAAATGACTCCATCCACCCCTACCTTTGCTCTGCTGGAAGCTTTAAGAAGCTGGAACTAAGCTGAAATACTGTCGACTTTGGGTTTTTTGTTACAGTCCAAGGTAGAAGTCACACACCAGATGATAAATAGTCTATTCAGAAATCACACTTCAGGATAGTACTAAAAGCACACACATAGACTTTAACTCTTTTCAACATATAATGGCCACTGTTGCCCCAAGTTCTGTTTTTCTGTTATGCTGGAGGTGGTTTTATTTGTGCCCCATAATGCATTTTAACACAAGAATTGCATTCTGAATTCTCTGGGCAGCAGAATTATATCACAGTGACCTCCACAAGAAAAGATCATCAGTTGATTTGGCCCTAATCATGGGCAAAAGGAATGAGGTTTTACATTTGCTATGGTTTCAGTGTGTCCCCCAAAGTTCATGTGTTGGAAACTTAATCCCCAATGCAACAGTATTCAGAGGTGGGATACTTAAGTGTTTAGGTCATGAAGGCTCTGCCCTCATGAATGGATCATTGTCACTGTCCCAGGGGTGGGTTCATTACTGAGAGAGTGGCTTTGTTATAAAAGCAAGCTCAGCCCTCTCTTGCTATCTCTCATGCGTGCTTTCTAACCATTTGATGCCTTCTGCCATGTTATTATGTAACAAGAAGGCCCTCACCAAATGTGGCCCCTTGATCTTGGACTTTCCAGCTCTAGAACCATGAGCCAAATAAATGTCTATTCTTTATCAGTTACCCAGTTTCAGTTATTCTGTTACAGCAGCACAAAATGAACTAAGACAACATCCTCCACCACAGATGTACCAGGACGTGGGGAGAGGGAAAAAAACCATCATTTTAAGTATTAAAGGGAGCCCTGCCACTTGGAAGAGTTCATGGGGATATGACTTGGGCCAGATTTTGAGAACTCTTCTGGGTCAGTGGAGAATTTTGACAAGGATGCTGAGAAGAGACTGAGCTCAGTTCTTAGAGGCCGTTCCATATTCCTAAGAGAAGCTTAATTTCATCAATGGTATGGGTATGACCATGCTTGGCAGGTGAGGTGAGGTGAAATTGAACCAAGTGATAAGACAAAGGCAATCTTTTATTTGGTAGTATAATTTATTTTCATATGAAAATTACTAGAGCAGGAGAGCAGACAGACAATAGCCATATGGGAAAAAGTATTAATTGTAAGTATGCAATAGAAACCTTTAAGTTGCCATCAATTGAAATTGGTAAACCTTATTCTCTCACTAATAGTTTTTATTTACATATATTTAAAATGAGAGATGAGGGTTTCAGTACAGAGGCTTGCTGTGTGCCCAGCATTGTGTGGAGCCCTGGCACACCGGACTACATCATTTTCAATCCTGACACCAAGCCTGGGAGGAGGTACTGTTATGATCCCCATTTTGTGGAGAGGAAGATGGCAGATTGTGACGTTGGGGTCTCCCCTTCACAGCCACCCAGGGCTGTGCTGGATGGGACAGCAAGAACTTCCCGAAGGCCACAGCACCGAGCACAGAGCTGGCAGTGGAGCTACCAGCCCCTGAGCAGGGGAAGGCCCTGCACTGCCCCTCAGGCCCCTTCCTGGCCACTGCGGGTGGTGGCAGCTCCTGCACTCCCAGGACCACAGGGCATCAGGTGTGGCCAGGGCCTGGGGAGCCTTTGCCACTTTTCTTTCTGCTGCTTCTTTTGAGAGAGAGAACTGTTCTCCCCTCAGTTCTCAGTCTGTGTCTGCAATGCCCTGCGGGACACTTCTGCCTCAACAGAGTGACCCGCGCCCTCCTGTGCCCGACTGGCACGTTCAGCCCCCGCCCAGGCCAGGAGGAAGCCACATTCTGTACCCTGTGCCCAGCAGTCAGGGCCTGCACCCAGGCTGGGCTGACAGCCGCATGCAGCGCGCACACCTGGGTGAGTGCCTGCCATCCCTCCGGATCTTCCCCTCTGTTCCTCGGAGAGTCAGACCCTGGCCCAGGTGATGCTCCTCCAAGTCTCTAGCGCTCTCTGGGTTTGGGGAGGGCGGCTGCCTCCAGATCAGGGCTTGGTCTCAGCCAGCCTGGGCTGACATCAGTTTTCAGGTTCGAGACCTGCTCCATGACAGCCGCCATGCCAGGCAACGTCCATACTCGCTTTGCTCCACACAAGCGCCTGGGAGGTAGGCGCCGTAGTCTCCTTTACAGAGGAGGAGCTGAGGCTCAGACACGTGCAGGAACAAGCTGATGAGCAGCAGAGCCAACGACACCCAGGACGCCTGGGTCTACCCACCACATCACAGGGACGAGAGGAGAACTGGCCAAGTCCCAGCGCGAGCCCACTGACCTGAGAAGACGGAAGCCTGGAGGTGTCCGAAAGGCGGAGGTCGCCGGCTCGTGGGGTGCGGCTTCGTCAAACTCCCCACGTGGAAGAGATGCCACCCGGCATCAGACCCAGGCTCCTCCAATCAAAGCTGCCCGGGGAACGTGACTGCTGGGGCCAGGCTTGTGCTGCCAGGGAGGTCAGAGACGAGGCAGCCCTTCCCAAAGCGAAAGGAGCTGCGTCAGGGCAAGTTAGGAACGAAATGCCTAACATTTCATACGGGGACATCTCCCGCTGGTCAGAACTGCCTGACCCTTACTCAGTTCTCTCTCATGATCTCCCTGCATGACCAGCCCTCTTTGAAGGATTTCCAGATGCGTCTGGAAGGAAGGCTTAGAGAAGGTGGAGCAATGATGGCCCGTGGAGGCCAGGTACAAATCGCAGGATCTGGAACTGAAGAACTCTCCATCATCACCCAGCACAGCTCTCCCATTTCACAAGAGAGCTCTGAGGTGGCCCAGAGAGATGAGGCAACCTGCCTGAGACCACACAGCTACTCCTGGAAGAGCCAGAGCTCCATCCGATCTCCTGGCCTCACACAGGTGTCCATTCCCATCACACCACTGGCTCTGTCACTAAGGACAACGGAGTTTCCTCTTTGCTTCCCCTCACGTCTCCAGGAGTATCTTGCTGGAGGGGCTGAAAGCCTCTGAGTGGGCAGCCTGACCCCCAGCTCCTGTCCACCTGACCCCCTCCCTCAGGCCCCATCTGTCCTCCCCACACCTGCCCGCTCCTCAGACCTGTCTCTGAGGCTTCGGGGTGCATCAGAGGCTCAGGAATGGAAACACAAATGAACAACAGGAGACAGATGGCCCAGGGCTTCCCTGGAGACCCCCTCACCTCATCAGGAAGCCGCTGCCCTCTGCCAGCACCTCAGCAGGAAAGGAAATGCCTCTGGAGACCTTACCAGTCAGAAGAAATCAATGGCTGATTACTCAGCCTGCGAGTGCGTGGGGAGGGGGTGGGAGACAACCAGAGCCCCACACACTGATTCCTGTCCTGCCAGGGCCCAGCACCAAGGGGACATCCCCGCCTGAGGGGGGACAAGTGCCGCAGCACCCAGGGGGCCTGCAGTAAGGTGCCACTCACCCAGAAGTGGGAAGGGACTCCTTCCTGTGGTCACCTGGAGGCTAGCACTGGAGACTCAGCAAGGCCCCTGCTGGGTCGGGGAACAAGGACTCTGTCTGCTCTGCCTGGCAGACCCCTGGACAGGGGACAGATCCCCACAGTACAAGGAGGAAACACATTCCCCAAGAGAAACAGCCTCCCCCCTTCACCTTACCTCCTGCTAGCACCCTTAGGCCCTGCAACCCCCAGCACACGCAGTGGGTGTCCAGCTGCGTTTGCCGACGGGCTGATCCAAACGCTACTCATTCATTGCAGCCTGTCCAGCCCACCTGCTCCCTGAAGGCCCCTCGCCTGCCCGGATGATCTTAGTGTCCTCCACGCCACCCACTGGCACTTTACTTAGACCAGAGGTGGGGAACCTGTAGCCTTATGGCCACATGTGGGCTTTCAGGTTCTTAAGTGTGGTCTGTTGACTGAATCCAAATTTTACAAAACAAATCTGTTTATTTTTATTAATACAATTTTGTTCATCTTTTATATTTTTATTTTTTAAATGAACATATTTAAAATACCAAATTATAAAATAACTTTCAACAAAATAATGCTCCCAGATTGACTGGCACAATTGGAACATTAGTAACCATAAGGACTAAATTGACAGCTGGAAAAAAAAATAATAAATAAATTGACAGCTGCTGTGCTCATGATTTAAGTCTAACTTCCCCCGCCTGACTGGTGCCGCTACCACACCAAGAGTTTATGGGGCTGAGTACACCAGTTATTGGCTCTTCACAATGATGCACTGTGTTTCTGTTGGAAGTAGAATCTGTGAATAGTTTCACAGCTTGACATTATTTTTTACTTCTGTCTGCTTAACAGCCCATCATGTCAAATAATACCAAGACAACGCTGAAGGAAGAAAACAGATTTTTTTAAATGAGGATTGGGAATTGCAATA
Source organism: Lepilemur ruficaudatus (assembly GCA_963574885.1). NCBI lineage: Eukaryota > Metazoa > Chordata > Mammalia > Primates > Lepilemuridae > Lepilemur > Lepilemur ruficaudatus. Next base: position 44,792 of record CAUYRT010041752.1, read on the forward strand.
TTACCTTGTTTCTGCTAAAGATAAAATAATTTGCTTGCTTTGTGATACTGCAATATCAACATTAAAGAAAGGTAGTGCTCATCAGCATTATAACACACACAAGGACCACAGATATTTTAAATTAGAGGGAGAGGTGCAAAAGGTGTTATTGCAGAAATTAAAAGGTAAAAAACAGAGATGATATTTTGTGACATGTATTTATACATAATACATGTATTATGTATTTCTGTGACACCAGTTGTGATATCTCCTTTTTTATTTTTGGTTGAGCTTATTTGGGTCCTTTTCTTTTCTATTTCTCGTTGATCTAACAAGAGGTCTATCCTTTTTGTTTATCTTTTTGAAGGACCGACTTCTTGTTTCATTAATCTTCTGTATAATTCTTTTGGTTTTGATTTCATTTAGTTCTGCTCTGACCTTAGTTATTTCTTTTCTTCTGCTGGGTTTGGGTTTGATTTGCTCCTCCTTCTAATCCCTTGATACAATTCATTAGATTGTTGACTTGTGATATTTCTAGTACTTAAAGCTATGAATTTTTCCCTTACAACTTCTTTTTCTGAATTCCATAGATTTTGATAACCTGTGTCCCCTTTGTCATTCAGTTCAAGGAATCTTTTGATTTTCATCTTAATTTCCTCCTTGACCCAATTAATAATCATTCAGCATAGGTTGTTTAACTTCCATGATTTTGTGTAGAATTGAGTGTTTTGGTTAGAGTTAATTTCTAATTTTATTCCACTGTTGTCTGAGAAGACACATGGTATAATTTCCATTTTTTTGAATTTGTTGAGACACATTTTGTGGCCTGAGATATCAATCTTAGAGAATGTTCCATGTGCTGATGAGAAGAATGTATATTCAGTAGTTTTGGGGTAGAATGTTCTGTAAATGTCTGTTAGACCCATTTGTTCTAGAGTCCCATTTAAGCCCAGTGTTTCTTTGTTTATAGCCTGCTTGAAGGATCTGTCCAGTGGGGTGTTGAAGTCCCCATCTATTACAATGCTGCTGTTTATTACTTTGTTTAGATAGTAGGGTTTGCTTTATGAATATGGGCACACTTGTGTTAGGTGCATAAATATTTGTGATTGTTACATCTTCTTGTTGAATTGCTCCCTTTACCATTATATAATGACCATCTTTGTCTTTCTTTACTATTGTAGTTTTGAATTCTATGTTATCTGATATGAGAGTGACCTGCAGATAGCTTAAAGTTAACATGTTCACACACAAACCCATCAGCATCCACTGTGTCCTACAAATTCCAGAATCCTGCTATCTTTCTGCCTCATGATCCTTAGCACATGACTTTTATCTTCATAGTCACTCATGGTTACAAGGTAACTGATAAAAAGGAAGAAAGGTAAAAAGAGAACTTACCTAACTTCACTTTTTAAAGAGGTTTTCCAGAATATACCTCCTCAACAACTTACTTTCATATCTCGTTGGACAAAACTTAGCCACATGATCATCTTTACCTATAGAAGAGTCTTATAAGTCATTTTCAGCTCCCAATAAAACAAGAATTCTATTTATAAGAAAGGCTCTGTCATAGTGGCCTTTATTTTTTTAATTTTTTTTTATTGGAAGATTTTGTTTAATATCAGCACAGGAACATCTAAATTAACAATGCTGCATAATGCTTTGAATTAACTTGACGAAATGTCATGTAAAGGATTACCAAACCCTCTTTTTTATAATGGAATCTTGTAAACAAAAATCTTTCCACTGAAGAAGCTGCATGTGGATGCTGAAGGCAAAGAGCACCTTTTAGAATCTAGTTCTAAAAACACCAATTAAGTTACCTATATTTACAAAATTCTTTTATTTCCACATGTCATCTATCAAGTACATTAGTCAGAAAATTTGAGAATAGAATTTACCAAGATGTTCACATTTATACTTTTTAATCTACTAATATTTCCAAGCATAAAGTGACAATATTTATATTCAATGAATTTAAGTTTAATTTTAAAAACTTATTTTATGTTTAATCGTTTTAAATTGATGATTAGAAGAAAAGACAATTGCTTCTCAGCCTTTGGCTAAGATCAAGTATTGAAGAGACAAATGGTTCCAGTTTAACTACTGATACACTCAAATACTCTGATGGACCACAAGGGCATTATGCTAAGTGAACAAGCCAATCTCAAAAAGTCACATACAATATAATAATCTCACAATAACAAAATTACAGAGATGGAGAACAGATTAGTGGTTGCCAGGAATTAGAGACAGTGGCAGAAGGAGAGTCGTTTTGACTATAGCAGGTAGCAGGAGAGAGATCTTTATAGTGATGAAACAGTTCTGTATCCTAATTGTAGTAGCTGTTACATGAACAGACACATTTGATGGAGTGGCACAGAGCTACACACACACACTGTACCAGTGAAACTTCCGGGTTTTGATAATGTACCATAGTTACATGAGATGTAACCACTGGGTAAAGAGCACACAGTGACCTCTCTAGTTTCTTAACAACTTCCTGTGAGTCTATTACTATTTCAAAATTAAAAGTTAAAAAAATTGCTTCATGCATATCTAATTTCATGTGCCACTTCAAAAAACCCAAAAATAGAAACTGAAGGAAATTCACCTGAGTGCAGCTTGTGCAAGAAAAGACAGGACAATTCCCATTCTGGATCCACACTCAAAGACATGCCCCAGCCTTATACCAAGACAGGCAAATAAATATTCATGTCTCAAGAATCAAAAGCTTTTAAGGCATAGTGTATTATTATTTTTACAGTTCTTAATGCTTAGTTGACTTTTTGGTTCACTGAAAAACTACCAATCACATCAGATAGAAGGACTTTTACTATAAAAATAAAAAGTGATGTGGCTAACACTTCTTAGCTCTGTATTTTATTGCCTCTTCAAGAAAGTAGTGAAGGAAAACACGGTGATTCAAGTAACTCCACATAACAATCAGAAGAGTGTTGAAAACTTCAAAGTGTTATATATGTAAAAGCCAGATATGTGCCTGATATGTAATGGGTCCTCCATTAGAAGCTGCCAATTGCAGGGTCCCAGACCTGACTCATCTAAAGGTCTATTAATACAATCAAAAAGTCAAGGATCAGTGTCCTCTACAGCACACACATTAAAAGTTTTCACACTCCAAACACTTTTCCTTTCTAAAGTTACCAAAAATTTCAAGGCCGTTTCAAAATTAGCTGTAGAAAATATATTTGCAAAATCCTATGGCTAAGAAACATCCTTCTACTCCACATATTATTCATTAACCAGGTGTCAATTCTGTTTCTATTACAAAAGCCCTGAATAAGGACTGGGTGCTTCCCACTCCAGGGGGGAGAGCCATCCTCAAGATGAGGGCACAGCCTGTCAGCACAGGCTGCCATCTGCAATGTGCCTGCAGAGAGGTCCCAAAGAGCAACTGTGTCTCACTCCTCAGGGTAGAAGAACAACATTCACTCCTCACATTTAATAAGCAATGCTGCAGAAACCATATAAAACAAAAGTCACTAATTACTTTTTTCACACTATTAAAATAGCACAAATACCCATAACACATTTTTCCTTTATCCAAACCCTAGTCTCTTCAGTTAATCCTAGGAGGAGTTTCGGAAGACTTTCTAGTAATATTTGAAATGTGTGCATTACACTGAGTAAATCAAAAGTTGGCTGGGCACAGTGGCCCACACCTTGGGAAGCCAAGTCGGGAGGATCACTTAAGGCCAGAACTTCAAGACCAACTCGAACACAGCAAGACCCTGTGTCCACCAAATATTTAAAAATTAGTGGGACGTGGTGGCACGCACCTATAGTCCCACCATCTCAGAGGAGGGAGGATCCCTTGAGCCCAGGGGTTCAAGGTTGTAGTGAGCTATGATCACACCACTATGCTCTAGCCCAAGAGACAGAGCGAGACCCTGTCTCTAAAAACAAATAAATAAAATTTAAAAATAAATAAAAAGCAAAATAACAAGCACTCTAAGACATAAATGGTGCTTCAATGTGTGTATATCTGCCTAACTCATTGTAGGAACAATTCTACATTAAACTGATTTTAGATCAAGACACTAAAATTCATATTTAGCAGTTAATTATGATTACTAAAGAAAACACTTCATTAGGTAAGGGTCTTCAAGTTTCTCAAAGTACATAAACACTAATATAAAAACAATTCCTAAAATGAGTTTGCCTGAATCTCGATTTTGGTTCCTAAGATATTAACAATGATTACTTCTTTGCTTTACCTACAGAATACATAATACTCATCAAAGAATAATGCCTATGTATTGACTACTTACAATAAGACTACTGAACAGAATTTAAGATTTTTAGCATTCTTTTTGATCTTTTGATGTATTCCCCTAGGCATGTACAGTCAAAATGCTATGTTTTAGAGTCATTTGAAATACTTCAATATGTAGTTTATGCCAACAACTTGATGCACAGCTGTATCCATTTATATTTATTTGTTTTCAAGTTTTAGGGGTTTCCTGCCTTTGTTTTAATTTTCTTTTTAATTATGTAAAACATTTACATGGTTCCAAAGTCAAGATTATAAAACAAAGACCATTCAAAGAAATTTAGCACTTATCTTTATCTCCTCCCAACAATTTTTTATCTCCCTCTTTAGATAGCCAGTTTTCTTAGTTTTGGTTTATCCTTTCATTGTTTCTCTTTGAAAATACAAGCAAATGTATTTAAACATTCCTCTCCCTCTTTCTTACACAAAAATTGCATGTCATAAAACTATTTTACATGCAACTTTTTTTACTTAATAATATATCTTAGAGATGACTCAATATCTGACTCAGTATTGATATATAACAATCTTCTTTGCTTATTTTTACAGTTACATAGTACTCATACTCAACTGAATAAGTGTAAGTTTTTTAGTTTCCTATGATAGAATTTTGGGTCATGTTAATTTCCTGCTGCTATGAATAATGTTGAAATGTGTGGCAAGAGTGTCCCAGTATTACATCAGCAAAATGGTGGACTAGGAAACCCTGGACCCTCCTTCCCCCTACAAATACACCAATTCAGCAACAATTCATGGAAAACATTTCTGTTGTAAGAAATCCAGAAACTTACTAAATGGCTTCTATACCTCAGATGAACACAAAACCGGACTCATTGAGGCCAGTAGGGAGATTTGGACAGCCTCTTCCAGAACCTTTAGCCCCAGCCATACAATCAAAGGCCATACAATCAAGAAGAGACCTCCCCTACCTCATAGCTTCTCTCAGGGGACAGATGGGGTTGGTTCATGAATCCAATGCTCTAACTTTTCCAAGGGGGTTTCTCAGAGAGCTGACTTCTATCTTGCCACACTTGGAGCTCAGACAAGAGTGGCACAGTCTATACTCTTAAGGGAAAATAGAGATGACAGCTCAGGCAGGTAGATGCCATAGATCTTATCCTACCTCAGGACAGAGTGAGCAGATAAAAAATCCCAGCTATCAGCTTTCCCCTGGGGAGTGAAAGAGTTGATCCACCTGTCCAATGCCCCAACTTCTCCAGGGGTGCCCAAAACACTGGCAGTAATCTTGTCAGTCTTAGAACTGATGGGTCTGGCAGTGTAGCCTCTTCAGGGAGAATGGAGATAGTGGTTTGGACTGGCAGATGCCATAACTTCTCTCACTGGCCCAGCACAGAGGAAGTGGGCAAAAATCACAGATGCCTGCTTGTTCCTGGGGAAGGAAAGAGTTGGTAGATGCCCCCAGAATCTCTGGCCAGGCTGGTTGGTAGGGGTCTTCTGTATGAGCCCAGCCATGGAAGCCTGGAGGAAGTACCTGCTTTCTATTAATATAATGCACAGACATCAACACAGAGAGAGAAGGAAAATGAAGACTCAGACAATGATTTAAAAACAAAGGAATGAGATAAATCTTCAGAAACTGACTCTAATGGAATGGAATTATTTATCTAACAGACATTTCAAAATAACCATCATAAGGGTGCTCACTGAAGTCATTAAGAGAGCAACATTCAAACAAAGTGAGAACTTCAACAAAGAAATAGAAAATACTAAAAAGTACCAAATGAAAATTGTGGGGTTAAGAATGCAATAACTTAAACTGAAAAATTCACTATATGGGTTCAGTAGTAGACTAGATTAAGCAGAAGAAAGGAACAGCAAACTTGAAGACAGATGAATGTAATTCAGAGGAGCCAAAAGAAAAAGGAATGAAAATAGTGAACAAAGCTTACGGAACTTATAGGACACCATCAAGTGAACTAATTTATATATTATAGGAACTACAGGAGGAGAAGAAAGAGAAAAAGGACCAAAAGGCTTATTGAAAGGAACAAAGCCGAAAAATTCCCAAATCTGAGGAAGGAAACAGACATCCAGATTGAAGAAGCCCAAAGGACACACAAAAAAAGGTGAACCTAAAGAAATCCACAATGAGACACATTATAATCAAATTGTCAAAATCAAAGAAAGGAAAGCAGGAATTTTGAAAGCCACAAAAGTTACATACAAGGGAATCTAAATAAGACTATCAGTGGATTTTTCATCAAAAACTTTACAAGCCAGAAGGCAGTGAGATGACACAGTCAAGTGTTGAAAGAAAATCACTGCTGAACAGGAATACTATACTCAGAAAAACTATCCTTTAAAAATTAAGGATACATGAAGACTTTGGAAAATTGATCACTCTTTGCTTTGTCTCCTTGTGATGGTCATTTTGGTTTATTTCCCATGTCCATTCTATCCAAATAATCAGTTTAAATGTATCATGGATATTTAATTCCTTTGCCAGAGATGAGTTCAGGGAAATGCAGGTCTAAGTCTGTCCGGAGCCAAGAGGCCCAGCCATAGCCTTGATTTCCTATGCCTGAGCCTTACCCTCCCCCCATAGCTGAAGTTAAGTTTCTGTTTCCCAGGAATGATAAGTTTTGCTTTGCAGCCAATGACGTGGCTTTGCATTTGCTATCCCTCTGATTGGATGCTTTTGGATGCCTCATTTACATACTGGACCTAATTGAGAACTGCAAGCTGTAACTC
>CAUYRT010041754.1:0-27072 GCA_963574885.1 Lepilemur ruficaudatus
TGTCCTGTTACAAAAGAAAACATATTCTTTTTTTTTTTTTTTTTTTTGAGACAGAGTCTCACTCTGTTGCCCGGGCTAGACTGAGTGCCGTGGCATCAGCCTAGCTCACAGCAACCTCAAACTCCTGGGCTCAAGCGATCCCTCTGCCTCAGCCTCCCGAGTAGCTGGGACTACAGGCACGCGCCACCATGCCCAGCTAATTTTTTTCTATATATATCTTTAGTTGGCCAATTAATTTCTTTCTTTCTATTTATAGTAGAGAGGGGGTCTCACTCTTGCTCAGGCTGGTTTCGAACTCCTGACCTTGAGCGATCCGCCCGCCTCAGCCTCCCAGAGTGCTAGGATTACAGGCGTGAGCCACCGCGCCCGGCTTGAACTAAAATTATCTGACCAGAAAACCAAGTGGGAAAAGGCCAAGACATTGTTAATGCTGCATCCAGTAGCAGAGGATGGGCTCAGCCTACCAGTACATCCCAATCCAGACCCTGCCATTCCAACCCTGCCATCATGACAGATTCCTGAAACATGGGAATAAAAGGGGACCTCCTCCAGCCCCCACCCCTGTACCTGTTTCTACAAGGACGGCCAGGGAGGCCCAGCTCACACTGCTGCTTCCCACTGATGCTGCAAACAAGAGTCTCTACGGGAAACCAACAGAGACATCTGTTCCTTCCTGAAAGTTCTAGGGTCTATCACTTCTACCCCCAACCAAATATAGACAATTCCCTGTCCCTGGCTCAATCTGGCCCCCTGGGCTGTTTCATGGAGCTATTTAAATGAAGCAAATAACCAAGCAGCTTTCGCAAGGTCAAAGAACACACTGGGCTCATGCAGAGACCCAGACAACTCCTAATAAAATCAGCATGGACCATGACACAGACCTGTTCATTTTAATTCCTGATCTGCTCCCAACTGTGAGACCTTAGGCGAATTGCTTAACTTCTCTGAGGCTCCCATTTCTCCATCTGTAAAATGCAGATAATACCAAACGGGAATGTGGTGGGCATACTGAATGAATGCACAAAAGAAAAGTATTATGAAAACACCAAGTACAATTATCGGTCTGGCAATATGTTGATGCTAGCCTTGAACAGTTTGTATTACTTTCTAAAAATAAAAAAGGCTGCTAAGAAAATTTTATGAAAATTCATCTTTCTACTTGTGTAATTTTCATAAAAACTCTGGAAGTGTTAGCGTGTAAACAATGCCAGATATTCATTTCCTTTATAAATATCTATAATTGAAATCAGCTTTACAAAACAGAACAAACCCAACTAAATTATATGCATGTGATTAATTACAAAATTTTTGTCTCATTAACAAAAACTTATGTAAATCTGAATTAGGAATGTTAGGAGCATTCTTGAACTTTTTGATCCATTTCTTCAAGCTTAATTCCAAAAATTCTAAGGACCATACAACTGCTCCCACTCCCTAAACTAAATCCAACTGAAGAGAGAGAATGGGGAATGGGCTGAAACCCAAGTCCTAAGCATGCCCAGGCTTAAGAAACGGAGAGAAGAGTGCTCAAAGTCATTGGTCGTCAAAGAAATAAAGATTAAAACTACTAGAAGGGCTAAAATTAAAAGAATTGAAAACATCAAATGTTGGTCAGGATGTGCAACAACCTGGATGTGAAACAACCTGAAACAACCAAGATGTGAGAACTCTCGTACATGGCTGGTGAGAGTGTAAAATGGTACAATTTTGGAAAGATCCGTTTCTTATGCAGTTGAACATACACACACCTACCCTATGACTCAGCACTTATACTTCTAGGTATTTACCCAAGAGAAATGAGAATGTATATCCTCAAAAGACTTGTACAAGAATATTTATAGCAGCTGTAGTCATAATAGTCAACTGGAAACAACTCAAATTCAGGGAAATGGATAAACAAGCTGTGGTATATTTACAACATGGACTACTACTCAGCAATAAAGAAAAGTCTGCTGATACATAATGGATTAATCTCACAGACATTATGCTGAGCAACAGAAGCCAACTATGAAAGAGCACATATTGTATGAGTCTATGTATAAGAAGTTCTACAAAAGATACCACTGTCTATAATGAAAAGACTTCAGAAAAGTGTTTGGCTCCAGGGGAATTGACTAAGAAGGTAACTTTCTGGGTGGTGGAAATATTTCATGCCTTAATAGGAGTGTGTGTTCATTATAAGTCCTAGTGTTCTCATTTTATTCAGTGAAATATAATAAAATCCTACAATCCTGTAGGATGACTATAGTTAACAATAATATATTATACAGTTTCAAGTAGCTAGAAGGAGAATATTGAATGTTCCCAATATAAAGAAACGATAAATGTTTGAGATGGTGGATCCTAATTATCCTGATCTGATCCTTGTACATTATATGTATCGAAACACCCTTATGTACCCTATGAATATGTACAATTATTTGTCAATTAAAAAATGTTTAACATATCAAATTGTGCACTTACAATTTATGCATTTTCCTACATATAAATTTTACCTTAAAAGTAACCGGGGAAAAATGTGTCCTCTAGTTAGTAGGCTTGCTTTTCTAAGCAGCATGGGTTAGCAATTCTGAAACTAATTTCTGTGTGTCTCAGGCTTGAGCAAACGAGTAAATACATTAATATTGAGGAAAATAGGAGCTGGGTTTCTTACTGTCAGAGAAGTGAGTTCAAATATGAGAAAAGGAGAGATTAGAGTGTTCTCTGAGGTTATGAATTAGAACTGGAGGTATCAGTTTGAACTTATGCTTTTTAATACATAAACGAGTAGGCAGAGAAATGTTTCCTAGCTCTGTCCACTGAGATCACCTAGAAGCAATGACCTGTAGCCATGTGTAACAGTATTTAGAAACCAAGACCTAAAAGCAGATCTTGATTTCTGAATACCTTTCTCCACTAAAATAAACCAGGTCTCCTTCAAGAAAAGACTTGGATTCCAGGACTGCGGTATGAAAAACCCAAGATCAGTTTGGAACATCTTAATGCACCAGAAACTAAAGAGATGTTCAATGAGAAGTGGGGAAAATTCAAAGGGACCCGGGATTGGCTTGAAGGAACTTCCACTGACCAAATCTGGTACAATATGGGCATCAGTTTGAGCATCAATAATAATGCATTATATTTCAGTGAATAAAATGAGAATCCATGAGATCACAGTGTTACAAATACATATTAACACATACACACACACACACACACACACACACACACACAGTAAAGGAGAAGAGGAAGCTCTTCCTTATGGAGAAATGTCCACTAATAAATATAGAAGAAATGATGGAACTAAAAGATCATCAGTGGATGCTAAAACTAGTTCAACAAGGGTGAAAGTTTGATGAGAAATAGAATATTTACATAGTCTCAAAGTATTTCCCCATAGATTACATAGTACTTATAAAGGGGGAAACAGTACCATGGTGGAGAAATTTGACAGACACCACCTGTTCCAGTTAGTATGTCTACATAACAAATTACCCCAACACTTAGCGCCATTACACAACCATTTACTATGCTCATGGATTCTATAGGTTACGAGTTTGGCCAGGGAACATCAAGGATGACCACTCTGCTCCATGATGTCAGGGGCCTTAGTTGAATAACTCAAAGGCTCAAAGCTGGAATCATCTGGAGATTCCTTTACTCACACACCTGCAGTTAATGCTGCCTGTGGCCAAGGGCCTCAGTTCTCCCTGCAGCTCGCTTGGGCTTCCCAACAGCATGGTGCCTGCCTGGGCTCACCACTGTACAATTCGTATTTTCCACTTTCTAATTAATAAATAACTTATAGGGAGATAGTTTGAGATTGTGTGAACATCCTATCTCTTGATCATGATTTTGTCCACTAATTTTAGCATCCACTGATGACTTTTTGCCTACAACAATTATCATTATGGTATTGTCATAAACCCTTTTTTAAAAGGCCAATTTACTACACAGTCATTTTCATTTCTTCAAAAAGTTCAAACTCTAAACAAAGTCATTCTTGAAAGCACAGAATCCATTAATTTGGCTCACAAGTTTGGTCTTTGAAAGACCCCTTGCTCTGGCAACTTGATAATCAGATAGGTTTTTTAAAAAAGATATTTCATTACACTTTTAATTGCATGTCTATGATTATAGACTGAGCTCAAGCATCTTTTCCTGTTTGAATCAGTTCTATTTCCTTTGTTTAACATATTAAGTAATTAAAGAATAAATTTAGGGCCGGGCGTGGTGGCTCACGCTTGTAATCCTAGCACTTTGGGAGGTCAAGGCGGGAGGATCACTCCAGTTCAGGAGTTCGAAACCAGCCTGAGCAAGAGCGAGACCCCATCTCTACTAAAAAAATAGAAAGAAATCAATTGGCCAACTAAAAATACACAGAAAAAAAATGAGCTGGGCATGGTGGCGCATGCCTGTAGTCCCAGTTACTCGGAAGGCTGAGGCAGAAGGATCGCTTGAGCCCAGGAGTCGGAGGTTGCTGTGAGCTAGGCTGATGCCACGGCACTCACTCTAGCCCAGGCAACACAGTGAGACTCTGTCTCAAAAAAAAGAAAAAAAGAATCAATTTAGGAAAATAGCCCTTTACAGTTATACAAGTTGCAAGGATCTTTACTAGTTTTGTGTTTGCCCTTTTTCTTTTATTTTTTTTTCCTTTTTTCCTTTTTTATTTTTTAGACACAAGATCTCACTCTGTAGCCCAGGCTGCTATGCAGCGGTGCTATCATAGTTCACTGTAACTTTGAACTCCTGGGCATAAGAGATCCTCTTGCTTCAGCCTCCCCAGTAGCTGGGATGATAGGCATGCACCACCACAATCAACTAATATATTTTTTTTGTAAAGACAGGTTCTCACTATGTTGCCCAGGCTGGTCTTGAACTTTTGGCCTTGAGCAATCCTCCTGCCTCAGCCTTCCAAAGTGCCAGGATTATAGGCATGAGCCCTGCCTACACCTATTTTCTTTCAGTTTTGACTGAGTATTCTTTTTATAATGCACAATTTTTTGGTTATTTATGTATGGAAAACAGTATGGAGATTCCTCAAAGAACTAAAAGCAGACCTACCATTTGATCTAGCAATCCTACTATTGGGTATCTACTCAAAGGAAAAGAAGACTTTTCATCAAAAAGACACCTGCATTCGAATGTTTATTGCAGCACAATTCACAATCGCAAAGATGTGGAATCAACCCAAGTGCCCATCAATTCACGAGTGGATTAATAAAATGTGGTATATGTGCATACCATGGAGTAGTACTCAGCAATAAAAAGATGAATTAATACCTTTTGCAACAATCTGGATGGAACTAGAGACCATTCTCCTAAGTGAAGTATCTCAAGAGCAGAAAACAAACACCACATGTACTCACTATTAAATTAGAACTAACCAATTTAATGAGCACACATGTGCACAAAGGGAAGTAAAACTCAGTGGAAATCAACCAGGGGGGATGGGGAAGGGGGAGAGGGGCAAAAACCTACCTAATGGGTACAATGAACACTATCTGGGTGATGGGTACACCTATAGCCAGGACTCGAGCATTACAAAAGCAATCCATGTAACCTAAAACATTTGTGCCCTGTTAATATTTTGAAATTTAATAAAACAAAAAAAGAATATACCAATTTGTGTGTGTATGTGTCATGGTTTCTTAGAAGAACCTTCCACACTCTATTATTAGTTAAATTTCTCAGTCTTTATACTACTTTTATGATTTCATTTTTTCATGTTTATACTTGATCCATCTAAAACTTAGCGTAAGGAGTTAGACATCCAACGTTTTTTCATATGATGATCCACCTGTCTCAACACCATTAAATGAATAGTCCACATTTTCCCTACAGATACACCTTTTATCATATACTAAATTCTCATATGTATTTGGTTTGACTTCTAGTCTATATTATTGATCTAATCATGCTATTTGTACCATGTTGTTTTAATTACTATAGATTTATAAGATGTTTCAACGAGGTAGGACTAGTCCCTCCTCATTACTCATTTTTTTTCCTTCACCATTTTTCTCTCCAAGAATATGCTTGCTTGTTTTCCCATGTGAACTTTAGATTCAGTTTACATTCTTAAAAACTTCTGGATTCCCTTAGAAAGACTTGACATCTTTACGATATGGAGTCTTCCCAAGTATGGAAACTCAGACATACATCTCTCCATTGTTTAAGGCTTCTTTTGTGCTCCCCTTCTTTTCTGTATCTTAAAATAGCATTTTTAACGTGTTTTTTTTTCTTTTAACATGAGCTGACCACTGTCTAGTCTTGACCTGTCCCATAAGAGCCAGCTCCTGTGTGTTGCTGTTTCTGGACACGTTTTCTCAATAATGCAACATGGATGTGGAGTTTTAGGATCAGTATAGTAGCATTTCATATAGAGTAGTGACGTGCTCTTGTTCCTGAGCTTTTTCTTATCTGGTATCCTGGACGTGCTCAAGATTAAAGCGGGAAAACAACACTTCTGGTGACGCTGAGAAACTTCATACCATTCCTCAGAGTGGCAAGGCTGTCAGCAAACACAAATTTATTTGGGGGTATTTTTATCTGTTTCATCACTCTTGCAAATGAATTCTTTTCTCCCATCATATCTTCTACAGGTATTGCTGTTTATATATAGTTAAATGGGTTCATTCATTCTCTAAATCGATAGCACTTAATGGGTAGAAGAGGATTTTATTTCTTTCCTATATCGATTACCAACCCAAAATGGTAGGAAATGAATCTGAGGCTTCATACCAAAAGCAACTTCAGGCAGTGCTCTTTTTTTTTCTTGATAGGAGGAAATAGAGCATTCAGCAAACTGGCTTTTGGATTGTGTATATAACTCCTCAATAAGTAAATTAAAAAAAAATAACTTTAGCTTGTATTAATTTTATCAGCCCGGTTAATACAAGCAAGGAGATGGTGAGAAAGAAGGAAAAACTGAGGGGTGAAATCTGGAAGATTTCGAAGTGTGGATCAAAGGTCACAACCACACATCTACTTGGGGTGCAGCTTTGCAGTCATCACACTGCGTTTTTTTTAAAGTGTTTTTTACAGCTGACTACGCATAGCTCCCACAACTTTTCACAGTCGAGTTCAGAGGTTGCAAACTCATATACCTAAAGGAGCCAGGCAGGTGACATAAATGAGTGAAGCTGACCTGGGGGGTGGTGTGTAATAGAACAGGGCAAGGTGGGGGCTGGGAAAAGCTAGATACCTTCACGTCTCTGAGCACCAGCCACTTCCTTCCACGTGGTAACTAAAATTCCCATTACTGTGTATCTTCTAATTTTTTGAAAGACAGAAATCCAGATTGAATGTATGGAAGTTCCCAGTTTTTAAATCCTGGCTCAAATTTTTAAAAACAAAAACCACTGTGCAGGCCAGATATCACCCAGGCCTTCAGGTCAACCAGCGTTGAGGCCCTCCCTGCTCTAACCCCTACCCTTCGGTTCCTCCGTGTGGCGTGGCAGACCCCACAGCAGTGAGAAGTGTGTTCTGTGCTGTAGCACCCAGAGCAGGCCAAAAAGCGTCCGGCATAGGCCGCCCTAGACTCTAGACTGAGCGTTACCACCGCAGTTGGATGGGGTGCCTGCTTTGCATCAGAGACAGAAGTGGAAAATTAGCAGTCTTCAATTGTGGACATGACCGCCTCTAGGAAACCACTGATTTCATAATGGCCTCCTCCCAGTGAGACAGCCGTCAGGCACGCACGCTGTCCTTGGCAGACGGCATTCTGGGCACTGAGTTGGCTCCTAACAGAACAGCAGCTGGGGCCGCTTCCTACATGGAGGAAGAGGTGGGGCCCGCCCCTCCACACTCAGTACACATAGATGGATCCTTCCTCAATGTCACATTTGCCTTAAGAATCCTCCAAAGCTAGTACGCTTTCTAAAATTAACTAACTTCCCCTTCAAGAACAGCATCTTTTAAAAGGAGATCTATTGATCTACAACATTGGTACAGTGATTCGCAATTTTCACAGTGCCTCTTGTCCTCTTCTTACCCAATCTTAAAACAACCACATGAGGAAGATGTTTTGCTAATCCTTATTTCACAGGTGAGAAAGCTGAGATCACAGAGGTTCAAGGGCCTGCCCGAGGTTCCACGGGTGGGATGCAGAAAACTCTGTGACCCTAGGGGGCCACTCAAGTTAGAGTTGGCTGTGGCCCTCGGGGGGTGACCATTTAACGGGTGACGACTGCCATCTGGATAGTACAGGGGGAGAAATAAAATAAGATTGTCTGCTTCTGTTCATGCAGCTTTACAGAAATCTCTGTCCATCTTCAAATGATTGGTAAAGTAACCCACAGAGCGAGGCTTTGCCCCTGTTGTGTGTGAAAATCTACGTAGGAGGAAAGAGACAAACGGCACAGTGTCCTACAAACTCAGGAGAAGGCAGAAATAAATCCACAAAATCATAGGAGAGAAGCAGAAACAGATGGGCTCTGAAAGGCATCATCTTGCTAGAATCCCCTGAGCTATGAGGTCTTCAAGGAAAAGGCAGGCTGGATAGTTAGCGCCTGGTTAGAGAAAGAAGGTAATTAGGTCGTTTGTTTTTGTATTTATCCGAAATAGTTCCTCCACTCTTTAGAGATATCTTTGGTAAGATTTACACTGTTTTATATAGACATGTTTTGTGGGCTTTTTTTTTTTTTTCCTTTTAACAAAGAGGAATCTATTTTTGTAGAGTTGGAATATTGTGAGGCTAATTTTGCATCTCGAAAAAAGCAGCCTCTGTAATGGAGGCAAGTGAGTCTCTGTCGCCACCTAGTGGACACTGTCGATTGAGACCCAGCACAGAAGGCTCTTCGTGGGTGCTTAGAGCCCTCCAGTCACATCACACCAATGACAAACAAGTGACAGTCACAGAGAGAAGTCTTGGCAGGCCAACCCACAATTGCCTGTCATTTATGATTAGAAGCACATCTCATTTAAAAGATCTTCAAAAATTGCTTTTGGCATTTGTACCTGGAGTGAAGCATCACAAATTGAACACATGCTCTCACCTGATCTGTACCTGTGTCCTTATCTTCTTCTGTCCAACATTATTTTCATGTTTTTTCTCTTAACCACAGTGCTACTGTGTGGACTTCAATGTTCATATCCAGGATATGGAGCATCCGAGCTAACCATACTCCAAACCTGAAATGCTCGATTCTTCTGGCCTTCAAACTTTGCCTTCACTTGTGACATGTTGCCACACTTCCCCAGCTCCTACAGCCTGTCATCTAGGCCTGTCATTTCTGCTTCCAAAATATCTGTAACCCTTTCCTCCTACTGCCACATCCCCATCCTGGCCTTTATCCCCTGAATCCTGGATTCATTCATTGATTCAACACATTTTGACTGGGCACTGGCTGCTGATATTTGCAGCCACAGCACCAGATACAAGGTAGAGAGATGTGAAACTGAGGCAGAGCTTATTTACAGAAGGCTTTCAACAGGCAGCTCAGGTGGAGGAAGAGTTTCCTTGCTGGGCTTGAATAGCATGAACTCTTTCCAGTTCAATCCACCATGCTTCCTTTGCAGCCTGACTTCTCTCCTTCATTCCTTGACTCAAACACCTTCAAAATTCCCTCCTACATCTGTTCAGTTCACCCAGAGTCTGCCCTGTCTGGGGCTCAGAGTGAAAGACAGATGGGTGGGATTCCGTTCCTGGCCCTAAGGAGCTCAGCATGAGGCAGACAGACAGCAGACCATCTGTGTGTGCAAAGGGCCACCCGGGGCTGAGACAACAGGTGCTCTGGGGACCCAGAGAGGGTGAGACCAATGCTGTCGGGCAGCAGGGAGGGGCTGGGCAGAGGGGTTTCAAAGAGAAGGTGACATTTACCCCAGATGCTGAAAGAGGAGTAAAAGTTTCCCTGCAGGAGGAGGGGGGAGGTGAGGCAGAGGGTGTCCCGGGAATGGGGAGTGCAAGTGCACAGAGTGATGGGAGAGTCAGGGCTCAGCGATGCTGGTCCTGCATGGCTGGAGAGAAGGTGCGTGGCTAGCATGACGATGACCCAGATTCTGACCACATCACCGGCTGTGATGGCCATATGTTTGTCCCCATCACATGGATTTATCATTCCTGAGGTTTCCTGAGGCAATAAGAATAATAACATTGGGAATGAATGAGATCCCGTGCAGCCACTTTGACTCTCATTGCACCTGCCACTGCACTGATATGGCTGGGCTAGCCCAGGGCCCAGCCGGCATCATCACCTCCGGCTCTGGGAGCAATGCTCGCATCCACGAAGCACTGTGTGGGCCGAACTGGCGTAAGTCAGTAAGACTGAGGCACTGATTCCCCAGCTGCAGGAGTGTGTGCAGCTGATAGCTCCGGGGAGTTTTCATCTCGCTGTCTTTCAACTCGCTCCCAGTTGAAGAGCTGCCCCATCCAAAGGCACATCCCCCCTCCATAACTAGCCCACATGCAACAGGCTGGTAGATGCAGAGGACAAAGCCCAGGCCTCTGGCCCTCACACAGAAAAACCCCTAGCGGCCCCCAGAGCCCCAAGGGGGACTGGCTGAGACCTTAGTCACATCTGCAGCACAGCTCAATGCCTCCCTCTTCCCAATCCTGCTTCCTTCACTCCACCATAGGTGCGGATCCCAAGAGCACTCCCCAGTCACATTGCCATACTCAAATCTGTGTCAGAGTCTGCTTTTCAGGGAAGCTGATGTGCAGCAGATCACCTAGGAAGCTGCTTCCCATTCAAACAAGACCTGCGGGGATGGACACAGTTTGAGAAAGACTGTCTCAACCAGAAGGAAGTGGGTCAGCCATGGAAGCCACCAAGATGCTGTGTGGTAGAGCCTGTCCAAGCTCTGTCTTGAGACAAGGAGTGTGGTCAGGACACATAGCTCCACTCCACCTGGCATTTCTCAGGGAGATGACTATGTAGAGCTGTTGGATCTGGTGCAATTAAATGCAGCCCACATTCTGCAATTAACTCCCTACCTTGCTCATGTTCATTAAGAGACACTTTGATTCTCATCTGCCGATCTGCATACCTCATCTGCAGAGAGAGAAGGCCCTGCATGTGCAGCCATCCGCAGGTACCATTTCTTATTTTCCGTCAGTGCATTGACACTCAGGCTTGGAGTTGGTCTTTTGCAAACTCCATTAGCCTGAGCGGACTGACTGGAGCTGAGACAGTGAGGACATATGTCCAAGCCCCTACTGTGGGCGGGCACAGAGCCAGCTCTACTTAGAGGAACTGGGAATACTCTCAGATGGTGCCACAGGCAAGCACACCTGGGAGGACATGGTGGCAAGACTGGAGATGCACCCAGTGTCTGCGAGAGGCCTGGGCTCCAAGAGATGACAGAGAGGACTCAGAAAGGCCAGATGAGGGGCCAGGAGAAAATGTCCCTACCTTACCTCTAGGCCAGGGGCAGCCTTGGCATCCACTCAGCCTCTGGTCCCTAAGAGCAGAGAACAGGTGCTGCTGCCCAGGACTGGCTATATAATTTGCAGGGTCCTGCACAAAATTAAAATGTAAGGCCCCTTGCTCAAAAAATACCATCATTTCAAGACAGTGGCAGCGGAGCATTAAGCCAAGCATGGGGCTCTTCTAAGTCCAGGGTCGTGTGTGACTGCGTAGGTCACAAGCCCAGGAAGCCAGCCCTGCTGCTGCTCAACTTGACGGTTTCATTCATAAAGCCAAGGAACGCCAAACGTCCACCACCTAATCCAGGCTGCCTTCACACTGTGGCATCAGTGGCAGGGAAGGACAGACCAAGCTCTGTGGCGTCTTTCCTTATCCAGCCGCTAATCCTGCCATGAGGGCCCCACCCTCCTGACCTCATCTAAACCTAATCACCTCCCAGGCCTCATCTCCAAACACTATCACATCAGGGGTTATAGGGCTTCAACATACGGATTGGGAGGGGACACCTGATGGAATCACATCACTTCAGAAATCCTCAGTGTGCACCCATTGCTCGCAGGGAATGTCCACACTTCTTAGCATGATATCCCAGCCCTGAGTGCTCAGTGATTCTTCCCTGCTCATCACTCCCTGCGTCTCCTCCAGGCGTATTTCATCCCTGCCTTCCCGCACTCCCGCTCTCGCAGCTTAGGAGCCTCTTTGTACGCAGAGACGGCCTCTCCTCTCGGTGCCTCTCCCTTGGGAAGCCCCATCACATCTCCGTGGTCCTTCCATGCTGGCCTGGACCTCGCTCCCCAGCAGGCCCCTCGCTGGGGCTGGTGGCACAGGCCTGTCTCCCCAGAGGCCGGGAGCCTGGTGGAGCGAGGAGCATCATCCCGGTCATCTCTGTGCACAGCCCCAGTGCCTGATACAGTGTGGGATGAGTGCCGATGGATCAATGGCTGGAATAATTAATTAGGTGATTGCCTAAGTATTCCACACATGGGCAAGTCTCCACCCTCCACATTTCAGACCCAGCACTGTAGACAAACAAAAGGAGGAAGAGAGCCCCAGAAGCAACTTTCCTGTGCTGAGAGCAGCATTTCTGCCGTGCCCAGCAGCCGTCCCTGCTCCTCCCCGCCCCGCCAACCAGCGTGTGCGCACTGCAGAGCCTCCGCTGGCTCCACGACAAGGCGGTCACGCCAAGCACTCCACTGTCCTTGCAGTTCCGGTGGTTTGTGGGCTCACAGGGACGGGCCCCACCACTTGGCGCACACATTCCCCTGGGAAAATCCGTCCTTCCCCAGCTCCTGCCTCTGACCCTGGGCGCACCAACCGTCGCGCTACCTGCGGCACAGAGGACTCTCGGTACAGAAACTCACCGGAGATCCCGGTGGAGGACGCAGAGAACGTGTACAACATGCCGACGAGGCCAAGCCCTGAGTTCTATGGTGGTCACTTCTTGGAGAAAGGAAGGGACAGCGGGACTTCGACTTGTCCGTCCTGCTTTATTCCTCTAAAGCCAGAGGCAGGCAAGGGTTCTAAAGTCAACGCAGCAAATGGAAAAGGAGTATAGGATTGGCTATAAGGGATGTGTGTGTTTGTTTCATAATTTAAAACAAACAAAAAAATTTAAACAAAAGCAGTTGGGAACATAAACACAACACCCTTCAGGACCAGTCCGCCCTCAGCCTGCTCCCCCAGTCAGCCTGGGGGTCCTGTCTACCCTGCTGTTCCCTGGCCTGCCCAGGGACCCTGGTCTTGCCCCCTCCAGGCGTCAGCTTGCAGACTCCTCGCCTCCTCGCCCCCTGGCCTAGACATCTCTCCCTCCAAGACCAGCCCGGCCGGACCAGCCCCAACACCCCTGCCTTCTTTGCAGAAACCCTCAGGCTTCTTCCTGCTGCCAGGTCAGGAGCCCACAGGGAAAATAACTAACCACGGAACCCTCCACAGCAGCCACAAACATTCTTTCAAATCTTGTCAAAATGAGGCTCCCTGGAATCCAACATGGTCAGACTCTGCTCTGCCATGGCTATGCCACTGGAGCTCCTGGTTTCTGGATCCTGCCTCCCCAACCTTTTAAATCCCTTGGCTGGTGCATCTGGATCTCCACCTCCCCACCCACCATCTGCGACCCCGGAGAAGTGGGCGGGAGGACGAGGAGGAAGGTGAGGAGGGACCACATGGGTGCCAGTTCCACAAAGGCCTGTCCAGCTTCCGTGTCACAGGGACCCCGGGACCTTGCCCTCCGCCTGGCCGTGAGGGAAGCCTCTCCTAAGTGCAAGTCCCAAACCAGGGGACACTTCAGCTGTCCCCTCTGTGCCCTGCTCCTCACGACGCCCCCTACTCCTGATCCGTCTTCTTCTTCTTTTACGAATTGAGAGGATAATCCTTCCTCTTTATGCTGTCACCAAAAGAAGCTGCTGCCACATAATAGTGGGAAGGGCTTATTTTTTTACATATAATAATGTCTTTTAAGACTTTTAAACAAAGAGTAACCTACATGGATAAAAGTATATACATCACATGTGTTCAGCTCAATGAATTTGCACAAAGCAGACACACTTGTGAAACAAGCGCCCAGGTCAAGAACTAGAACATGAGTAGCTCCCAGAAGTCCTGCCTTGGCCTCTTCCAGACACAATCCCCCACCTGAGGGTGAGTGCTGTCCTGACTCCTAACAGCACGGATTAGCTGTGACTGTTTTTGTTCTGTACTTAAGGGGAATCATACAGTATGGATTCTTTTGTGTCAGCCTTCTTTTGGCAAACTTTATGCCTGTGAATTTTACCCATCCTGTCTCCTGTATTCGTGGCCCCTGACCCGAGTTGTTACATAGTGTTCTACTGTAAAACTGGGGTACCTTTCACTTATCCACACTCTGGCTGATGGACATCTGGGTAATTTCAATCTGGGCTATTATACATAATGCTGCTATGCAGGAAAGACTTTTTAAGGGCTCTGCCTGTGTCCCTACAAAGCTGTCTTCCTACAGGCAAAAGGACAATAAGAAAGGGACCTAGATACTTGTGAAGGATTTTTGGAAGAGCCTGACCCATTTGATGTCATTTGTGGGGTAACACAGGATCATCCTGCCATAATCCAACTCTCTCGTAACATAGAGCCCAAAATTCCCACTGTGCCCAGTTAAGGCAGGAGTTAGTCTGAGATCTATCTCAGCACAGAACTCACAGGCTTTTCCTACTTTCTCTCTTTTGTTAAGAGACCTGTCTCCCCAGGCCATTATTAAAATGAGTCTATGATCATGACTAGGAACAGGTTGTGCCCATTAATACCCCAACATAGATTCCTTTAGAAAAGGGAGCTCCAAGACATATTGATGTGATTATGGGAGGAAATGAGATCTCAGAGAGCAAAGAAAGGGCAGTGGAGGCCCCTAGGTAAGGGGTGAAGTAAGGGGGGTGGTTCCTTGGATTTACGTGGTTTCCAGTTTCCCAAACTCCCATCCGTGGAGTATCATCTGCATGAATTTTCTTATGTTTGAGTGCCATCTGCACTACTATTGACACCGTTTTTCTAAAAATAAGTATCTTTAAAAAGTAAACTTTAGCTCTCTACTTTAAATCCCTAACAGAATCATTTGCCACAAATAGAATGTAACTGTAGAAAATAAATACAATGAGAGTAATAGCATGTTGTTAAATTCTGACTAAACAGTTGTCTGCCAAAAAGCGCAAGCCTGGGGCCTATTTTCTCTCTGTTAAAAAGAGAGACTAGCATGAGTTAAGGACGTGTGGAGAACATTACCACTGTGATAAATTCCTCCTTGCTGCAATTAGAGATATTAGGAAGCAATTAAAAAGGGAATAACTTTCTCATCCTGTGATTCAAAGTTATTTTCTGTTGGGTTGATGTACCACCTAACATGACCACCACACCACCCGTGGAACATGTCCTTAGGTAAAGAAATTCTCCAGTAGAGCATCAGGTTTTATGTCGTTTTTGTAAAAAGAGCTCAAAGCTCCACTCCAGAGAAGCCCTGAGAAATGGAGGCCGTGGCTGAGAAGCCATCTGGAGCATTCCTAGGAAAGTAACAAGGAAGCCCACAAGGGCAGCAGGGAGTGATGCCCGAGAGACTGCAAACTTCTCCCATCCCACCAATCATTATAGCTTTCCTGCCATCTGCAGGGACAGCAAGAGCCACTGGAAGGTTAGAGACAAGAAAGGGAGCTCTAGCAAGCTCTGCTGAGTTTTTGGCTTCAGTTCCCTCTTCACTCTTCCCTCTTCTTCTCCCTCCCAAACACCCCCACCCTCCCCTACTTCATTCTCCCCATCTCTGGCTGTAGCCTATCTGCCAACGTGCAGGAAGTAGTTACACAGGAAGCACTGATGCAGCTACGATCAAGGAGGATAGTTAATCTTCGCGAAAGCAGAACCTAGAAGCTAGAAATAAACAGACTTACGATTTGATTCCCTAAAATGAAAAAGCTTCTTTCTGTATAGCAAAAAGCACAAACAGCATTTGAAAATAAAAAGCAGTTAGAAAATATTTAGAATAGTGGTAACAATCCTGAGGTTAGTATCCTTACCATACAAATCCATATGAAAACCAACACACAGCTCAACAGGGGAAAAAATGTACAAAACACACAGACAAGAAACTTTCAGAGGAAGAAATGCAAATGTTGAATGCATATATGAAAAGATGATCAGCCTCTCTGTTGTCAGACAAATTTAAATGAAAACAAGATGCTGCAGTAGAACGCTCATACTGGGAATACGTAAAGGCCTGATAATATCCAGTGGTGGAGGTTTCAGGAAAAGAGCACTTTCGTACGTTTTGCTTTGTTGGAATGTCTTTGGAAGACAATCTGATCAAGTCTATTAACATTTCAAGTATCTATGCCCTTTGACCCAGAGATTCACTTTTAGGAATCTACCCCTTGGAAATACACACAAATTAAAGGATATTTGTATATAGATATTTGTTGATAATACACCGTTAGAGGCATCCTTAATATCTACCAATAGAGGAAATGGTTACATACAGTACAGAGTATTCATGTTGCAGGATACTACGCACTCTATCAAGGAATGAGATAGCAATGTATTGAATATGGATATTGTTGAGGAAAAACAGCAGGTTGCAGAACATTATGCATAAATTCATATAGACACCCAAAATGAGATCAAAGCATTTAGAGAACGGTGAACCAAATGCGTTTTATTTCATAATCAGCAGTTGCATTGTTAACATTCTTTGCATATTGCCACTGTTCCAGCACTTGCAATGCCTGCTGAAACATTATCTCAACATCTCTTTTGAAATGGCCTTCAAATAATCATTATGTCAGATTTGATGACTCTGATGGTGTCAGATCCTCTCCTTTCATAGTTTGTTTCAATCTGGAAAGCAGTCAAAAGTCCCACAGTGACAAGATGGTCATAAACTCACTTTATTATATTTTTATCTCCCAAAATTGTGATGTGCTAAGCTGTAATCAGCTCTAAAGGCAAACTTCTCCAAGAATGTTAACAGCATAGACCAAAACAGATGAAGTTCACAGTGCCCTGGAGTGTGATAGCCAGGAAGACTCTGACTGCTCACAGCAGAGTGTTCTCGTAATAAGTCTGGCCTCCAGACACCCTCCATCCCACACATCTGTCGGTGGCGGCCCCGTTGGCCAATCTATTCTAGCTGACCTCATAAACATCAGATGGAGGAGGCGTGAGGGGTTACACTTGAGGATTGGGAGTGCAAGGAGGGAGGCTTCATAGAGACTTTATTTCATGCATAAACTTTCATATTGTTTGCATTTTTCCATGCCTATGCACCAACTCAATTAAAAACATTTTCACAGATTGAACAACCACCACCCAAAAGAAAGACTCCACAAGCATTATGGTAACCGTGTTTTGCCTAATGGAGATCTACATTCTGCTTAGACTCAGTATGGAAGTTACTCTTTTCACCAAAGAAACCAAGTACAAAGGCCCCACCACCACCACACTGGAGGTATAATGTGGAGTGTTCAAATTAAAAAAGTATAGAATCAAAACTGCAACATCACAAATAAAGAAAGGGAAGCCATTAGGGAGTACTAAGTAGCCAGCAGTTAGCATAAAGTATACTGAAAGATGCAATCTCTTTTAAATACCAATCGATGATGAAGGCTGCTTTTAAAAAGAACTGCAAGCAAGTAAAAGAAATTTGTTTCTAAAGGCTTTTGAAAGTAGTTTCCACCGTTATTGTCTACATTCACTCCGTACGTACTTTACATGGTAGTTATCACAATTTGAAATTGTTCTAATTATTTGTCCACTTACTTTTTGTTTGCTGTCTCCCCCATAGAGTATAAGGCCACAGGAGCAGGGACCATATCTGTCAATCATACTCTCCAGCAAATAACAGGTGCCCAATTAATCTGTTGGATGAATGTGCCGATGAAGGAAAATAATAATAAAGATCCTTATGTAAGGAAATAACAACTTCATAACACTCTATCGTGGGACAAAAATAGAATAGAAACTCATTAGAGATCAAAAAGCCCTGCAGGTCATAAGAAGAAAAATTTGCTCCAGAGATTAGAAATAATATGCTAATGGTTTTTACCAGGTCCTTAATGAAGAAAAGTCACAGATTACAAATTAATACCTCAGTTTTACTGCCTAAATCAATACCTAAAATTGATAAAGTGCTTCATGTATATGTATATATACATATATGTGTACACACACACACAAGTTAACTATAGTATAAAGTATTTGAATTTTTTAATCCGTAATATGAGTTGAGTATTTAGAAAGAGCATGAGTTTGGGGCTAGAGCAATCTGGCTGTGAATTCCAGCCCCACCTCTATGGAGAAGTGTGCATGGTCCTATTTCAAATAAACTGTGGGAAAAAATTTATGAGACAATTGGAGCTATTCAAACACTGATAGAAAGTAGATGATGTTAGAGAGTTGTTCACTTGGATGGGTGGTGATAACAATATTGTAGTTACATTTGAAGAGTCCTTGGCTGGGTGCAGTGGCTCACACCTGTAATCCTAGCACTTTGGGAGGCTAAGGCCAGAGTATTGCTTGAGGCCAAGAGTTCAAAACCAGCCTGGACAACATAGCTAGACCCCCATCTCTACAAAAATTTTAAAAATTAGCCAGGTGTGGTGGCACTCATTTATAGTCCCAGCTCCTTTACAGGCTGAGGCAGGAGGATAGCTTGAGCCCAGGAGTTTGAGGTTGCTGTGGCTCTGTCTCTTTTTAAAAAGAAAAAAATAGAGTCCTTTTCTGTGGAGTCACATGCATTGTGAAGGAAATGGTATGATGTCTTGGATTTGCTTTACAGTAATCAGGGTGGGGGCTGACTAGGAGAATGGGTAAAGCGAGATTGACCATGACCTGATGATTTTTAAAGTTGAGCATTGGCTACACAGGACCTTCCCATCTTTTCTTTCTACTTTTGCATAAATTTGAAATTTTTGCCTAATCAAAAGTTTTAAAAAATATGTACATATAGGATAGAATAACACTATTTGAGTGACTCTGGGTAAGTTTCAAACCTTCTCTGTGCTTCAGTTTCCTCATCTGTAAAACTGAGAAAATAATAGCAACTGCCTTGTATATTGCTATGAGGTTTAACTAATGAAATATAGGTATAAAACTTAGAGCAGTGACTGGAGCATAGTAAGAGCTCATAAATATTAGCAACTGTTAACATTAATTTTGTCAGGGAGGGAGACAGGGAGAGAGCGTATAGTCTGGACACATCTGTACCAAAATGCTAACCATCGGGGTGGAGGGATTATAAGTGATTTTAATGTTAGTTCTTTAGTTTGACAATATTTTCTGATATTTTAAAATGTGAATATGTATTACTTGCATAATAAAAATCAAGCTGGAATACTTCCTCAACTCCTTTTATGAATGAAGTTAAATTACCTAGCTAATGAAAATTCAATGAACATGAAATTAACTTACCCATTAACAGAAGGCTCACAAGGATCCAGGGAGTCACAGCAGGGGATTGGGGCCAGTCCAGGGGAGAGGAACGAGGCCTCAGAAAGCTCTGGGAGGACAGCGTGCCCCCCACAGCAGTGCTTTTTGCTCACCAGTTCTTTTCTGACGTGGTGAAAGTTCAGTCCTTGCCTGGCCTCTTTACTCTCAACATACTTTCTCTTGGAAGAAAGCATCCTCTCTAATAGCATCAATAATCACACTCCCAGGAGAGCTCCCAAGCCCACATCTCTCATCCCCACTTCTGCCCAAGCTGCCTCCCAGCTGCCTGCACAGCGATTTCAACTTGGCACACGCATTTTTACCTTAAATCTCAATATCTCTACAATAGCATGAATCATCTTGCCACCCCCACAATGACACTTAATTACTGCCTTTCCAATTCCACTAGGCCTCTAGTCTCTGGAGTAAAACCCTCCCTCTCCTTCTGTCCTCACGGTTGATTCTATTATATTTGATGACATCTATACAGTAGCTTAGTACGTGCCAGGCCCTGGGGTTAGAGAGTGCAGTGGCTCTGCACTCAGGAGGCAAGTGCCCATGCCAGCCTTCCTGCTTGGAGTGCCCTTTGGTCATTTTTTCCTCCACGAACTCCTATTCACCCTTCAATGCCCAGTCAAATGTTACTTCTCTTGTGACATCTTTCCCAACTTCTTTTTCTAAGGCTTCACCTTAGCACCTGTTGCCTTGTATTGTGACTACTTGCTGTGAAAGATGCTGATCATTTTCCCCCCGATATTTATCATCCCTTTTCTCTCATAACAATAGACTCCCTAAATTTTAGTCCAAGAAGTGTCCTCCCAGAATAAAAACTACATTTCCCAGCCTCCCTTGCAGTGAGTTGTGGCCATGTGACCAAATTCCACTCAATGGGATGTGAAAGAAAGTGAGGCCTGCAACTTCTGGGGAGAAACTTTGAAGGGAGGGGTTGCGATTTTCTTTCTGCTTTCTCCACCCTTCTGATTGGAGAAGAGGTGCGGTGGTAAACCATGTTGGTTCAAGCAGATTGGGGGCAACACCACCATACCAAAGCTGGGACGCCTACCTCAGGCTGTTAAGGAAGGGAGAAATAAACCATTGCATTTAATCCCCTGTTATTCTGTGTCTCTGTAACAGGTAGCTAAATCTATTTCTTAAATAATATATTTGCCTACCTCTGATCCTCAAAGTTGTGTAATTCTTGACGATATTACAAAGTATTCTGTATATGTAATTGGAGTCTCCAAATAACAGGATGAACAGCATGAGGCAGAAGCAATAATTGAAGATATAATGACTGAGAATTTTTCAAAACTGACAAAAATCCTCAAGCCATAGGTTCAAGAAGCTGTATGAACTAGAGCAGGATAAATACAAAGGAAGCCACAGTACATACATCGTAATAAAACTGCTGAAAACCAAGACAAAGAGAAAATCTTGAAGCAATCAGGAAAAGAAAAAGACACAGTTATCTGCCCAGTGCTTGGCACAGAGCAGGCGCTTGAGAAATATTTTTCGAATGCATAAATGATGGCTTGGGTGAGTGAGAGACCAAGATCGCCTTGCTGCTCAGCTTGCAGTGGCAGGCAACACTGGGAGGGTATCGGGAGGCCTGAATTCTAATTGCAGCACTGCCTTAATCAGCAGTGTGAAATTAGACAAGACACTCCTCCCTGCCAGACCTCTGTTTCCTTGCTATAAAATGAGGGAGCCAGATTTCTGCTCTTGATAATGGCAGAGGAGCTTGTTGAAGACCAACTCTCCCACTGAGAACATCTTAAAAAGCTGGACGACATACAAAAGGCCACACATGCACACAAAGTTAAAAGATATTGGAGAGACGCCTTGGCAGCCGGGACTTGAGGAGACAGGGCCTCGGAGAGAAGGGGGTCAGACTGGAGTGAGTCGACACTCTGCCAGCACTTTCCTCCACCACACGCTCGCTGACTCACGAGCAGTTCAGGGTGAGTGGACGAGAAGCCAAGCGGAAAATAGTGCCCAAGGGTTGAGGAAGCTGACCTCAGCTTGCAGCCGCTACACAGGGCTGAGGAGACAGAAACTGGAGTGTGTTCTAAAACACTTTCCTTGCCCCGGAGGCAGTAAAAGTACTAACTTAGAGTGAAATCTACCAAGTTGTGGACGTGTGTTGTAATTTTTGAAGTAACAGCTAAAAGCAGAATAAGTGAGTATGTGACTAACAAGCTATTAATAACAGAGGAGGAAATGCAATGATAAAAATAATTAATTTATCCATAATCCATAGAGACAGAATGCAGATTTGTCATTATCAGGGGCAGAGGAAAAAAGGGGAAATGGAGAGCAACTGCTTAATGGGTTTGGGATTTCTTTTTAGAGTGACGAAAATATTTTGAAACTAGATGGAGGTGTTGGTTGTACGACATCACGAGGTGCCACTGGGTTGGTCACTTTAAAATGGTTACTTTTATGATATATGAATTTCACTTAAATAAAATTTTTTTAAAAATTAAAACGTTAAAAATACTTATAGATTTATCTAAAAGGAGGCAAGAAAGAAGAGAAAAAGGAATACAGAACAGGTGGGACAAAAGAAAATAGTAAAAGTAAGATGGTAGAGTTAAGCCCAATGTATCAAAAATTATATTAAATGTAAATGGTCCTAGTATAGCAATCAAAAGACAGAAATTGACATAAAACCCAATTGCATACTGTTTATAAAAGGCACATTTAAATATCAGGATACAAGTCAAGTAAAGGAAGAAAAAAGATATACCATAAAACGCAAACCTAAGGAACATTCTGGAGCTGAACAGTGTCAACAAGGTAGACTTTGAGGCAAGAAGCATTACTTGAGTAAAAGAAGAACAAGTCATAATGATAAAAATTCAATCCACCAGGAAGCCATAATAATCCTAAACTTGAATGCACCTCATAAAATAATGTCAAAAATATGATGCGAAACTCGACTAAGACGTTTTTTAAGATGTTCAGATAATGAGAAATAGGCAACCCAGGGTCATAGTAGAAGATTTAACATGCTTCTCTCAGTGATTGAGAAATAGGAAATGGGAAAAACAATCACAAAAATATCTAAGATTTAAGCTCTACGCTATGCAAACTTGACTTAACTTAGAAAGAACTTTGCACTCAACAGCTATATGCACATTTTTCCCAAGTTTTTTCAGACTTTTACACTTACCAAAATTGATCGTACTGAGGCTATAAAGCATGTCTCAATGCAATCCAAGGGACTGAAATCATATGGTATATGTGCTCACCACAGTACAATTAAGCTACAATCAGTAACAAAAAGTAAAAAGATAAGTTCTATCGTGTAATACAACATGGTGACTATACAGTTAATAATGTATTCTTGAAAATTTCTGAGTAGATTTTAAACGCTCTCACCACAAAAAATAACAAATATGTGAGCTAATGTGTATGTGGTTAACTCAGTTTAGCCGTTCCACAATGTGTACATATTTCAAAACATCATGTTGTATGTAATAAATATATACGACTTTTATTTGTCAACCTAAAAAAATAAATTAATTTTTAAAAAGCAGGCAAAGGGCTTGAACAGACATTTCTCCAAAGAAGATATACAAAAACGGCCAATAAGCACATAAAAAGATGTTCGACATGGTTTGTCATTAGGGAAATGCAAATCAAAACAATGATATTCCATGTCACACCTACTAGAATAGGTATGATCAAAAAACATGGAAAATAAGTGTTTGCAAGGATGTGGAGAAATTGGAGCTCTCATGCATTGCTGCGGGGAGTGTAAAATGGTGCAAATGCTATGGAAACCAGTTTGGTAGTTTCTCAAAAAGCTAAACATAGAATTAGCATATAACCCAGCAATTTTACTCCTAGGTATATATGCACGCAAAGGAATTGAAAACAGGGACTTGAACAGATATTCATATGATAATGTTCGTTAAGTATTATTCACAATAACCAAAAAATGAAAAATGCAAGTGTATCGACAGATGAATGGATAAACAAAATGTGGCATACATACGTGATAGAATGTTATGCAGTCGTAAAAAGGAATAAAGTTCAGATACATGTTACAACAACCATGAACTTTGAAACATTATGCTAAGTGAAATGATGCAGACACAAAAGGACAAATAATTGTATGATTCCACTGGTATGACGTACCTAGAATCGGCAATGTCATATAGAGACAGAAAGTATGACACATGTTACCGGAAGTTGGAGGGAGGGGCAAATGGGGAATTATTGTTTAATAGTTACAGAGTTTCTGTTTGGGGTGATGAAAATGTTTTGGAAATAGATAGTGGTGATGGTTGTACAATGATGTGAATATAATTAACACTACTGAATTGTACACTCAAAGATGGTTAAAATGGAAAATTTTGCTATGCATATTCTACCACAATTTTTAAAAATTAATGTAAATACCAAAACCATTGAATTATGCATTTTAAAGGGTAAATTGTATGGTATGTGAGTCTTATCTTAATAAATCTGTTAAAAAAAAAAAAAGACAAGAAAACTCCCAACTGTTTGGAAATTAAGCAACACACTTCTGAAACGAGGAGGCAGAACAGATGCTCTCCAGGGTGCCTTCGGGTCCAACGGTCTCTGAGCGTGAGGGCCCCTGAGTTCCCACTTCATGCTGAGCAGCGCAGGCCTTATGGCAATCTTTTTCCTCGTGTCTTCCAAGGCTAATGGGATTGTCAGACTTTGCCTCATTCTTTCCGAGAGAGACAGAGAAATAGATTCCCTGGACAGAGTGGAACAAGCTCCTACTTGCTATCCATTCTCTGCCTCCCAGGGTTCTGCAGGGGACATTTGTATTCTGCAATAACCATTTTTCCCCATCTTGGAGACCAGGTGACATCACCAAGGAAGCATCCACAGACCTTCCAGATTCCCATGAGGCTCTGTGACAGCAGCCACTCCGTTTCTGAGGCTACTCCCAGGTGGCAGCATCAGACACCCAGACCCTGTACAGACTCCCCAGACAGAGCCCAGAGAGACTGAGAGACCATCAGAGTGGGGACATCATTCCTCCCTGGACCCCCTGAGCTGGCCTGCTTGGGGCTGCCTCATATGAGCTCCTGAAGGGCTGAAAGTAAATTGCATACAGCTGGCACCCCCTGATTGGAGGGTAAGTGGAGTCTGACGTGCACCGGTTCCCAAACTGACCAAACTCTCTTCAGTCGCTCACCTGTCTAGCCTTGCCACCTGCTATTCCCTGGGAAAGATGGAATACTCCTTTCTTCTATGGTAGATATGACTGATAACATTTAACAGGCATCCAAATCTCATTTGTTCAACAGGCGTTTATTAAGTTCCTACTACAGGCCAGATACTCTGCTAGACTCTCAGGTTAGGAAGAGGTATCATAAGGATGCATAACTAAAAAAATTAAGCTTTAAGGTTTAATTCAGGAGTATCCACTGGAGCTATCCTATGAATGGGTCTGACATCCGGCATCTTCCTGAAATCAGAGCCTGGGCTATGGCCGATTTTGAAGCCTAGAGGGACTCAGACCTTATAGCTGCACAGTGAAAACCAAGGAGTGGACTTCCCCCAACACTGCCCCCAGCACCCTGGGCCCTGCATCCTAAATTACAGGATGCAGATGTTTCTGGAATCCCTGTCAAACAGACATATGGATATGGGGGCATGTGCACTTAGTAACAATAGGCAAAGTCACTGTTAGCCACACAGTCATGTTACTGACATTGTGACAGAGCCTCCTGGTCCCAGGGGTTGTGCTGGATGCTGGAGAGGGCTCACATGTCATTCTCGGGCAGCATTGCACTTGCATTTTCACAAACGCACAAAGTGAGCAGAAGATGCCAGTCCTGTGGGAGAACAAGGAAGGCTGGTGCCTAGAGGAATGGCTACAGGGGTGGTGTGAGGAGAGGGTGCAGGTGAGCCCAGGTGGCCTGGTGGGGACAGGTTGGAGGGATTTCCAGCCCTCCCTGGAGGGTCAGCTAGGCCAGCTGCCAGCCTCCCTGCAGGCAGCTTCAACGTCTGGTGGCACTCAGGCTATTGACCCCACTCACCTGTCCCTTCACAGTTCCCAACCTGAACCTCTGCCCCACCAGCCCCCAGCACACCTGTAGCTCTGAGATCAAAGATGGAGCCTGCACAGATCAGAGTCATGCTGACTCCTCCACTCAGCCAGGCCACCCTCCAGGCCACACAAAGCTGACACAGCCCTGCTGTGCAAGCGAGGTGGCTGGGAGCCAGCTGAGACAAGCCCCAAGACATGACAGAATCCAAGCAGAAGAGGTGCCTTGGCCCATCTCCATGAGGGCAGAGGCCTCATGGCTGCCCGGGAGGGAATAAGTCCTTCCTCTTCTCTTTCTGCTCTCCACCTGTCAGGTTTCCTGTGGAGCTCTGAGGACACAAGCACACACACACACGCACACACATTCAGCGGCACACACCAGATGCAGAGCTGAGCCCTGAACCCTGGCTGGCAGTTCTGGGTGTTGCCCATGTGACCATGCTCACTTCCTACTTGGCTTCCCTGTGGCCCAAGATGGAGGAGAGCACATGACACTGGGGTCCAGGGAGGAGCCACAAACATCCCCTCCTCAAGGTTGGCCCGGGAGCTCCCCCAGAAACCAGCAGCCAGTCCACACAGAGGTGAGCACGGTGCCGCACCCTGACAAGCGTAGCCCCACTTCTCAGCGCCAACCCCCATCCCCTGAATAAAGGGGAAGCAACAACCATCTCAAACAGCAAAGATGGGTGGCCCGCTTTGTGAGGAAAATCCTTTGGGGACAGCCAAGGGGGAAGGAAATTAACACTTGCTAAATAATTGCCACACGTTTTCACATACAATCTCAGCAACCAGTGAGGTGGGTAATAGTGTCCAGTTTTACAGAAAGGGAAACTGAAGCCCACCGGGGCTAGTTGTGCAATTTGCCCACCGTCACAGCACTGCTGAGGGCTGGGGCTAAAATTCAAACTCCAGACTCCTCGATAGGCAGAAAACAAAGGCTTAAAGGCCAAGTTAGTGATTTGGGAAAGAGACAATATGTAGAAAGATCAGACCCGAGTGGAAAGGAAGCACACAAGGCGTTGGAATTTATTTTAAAAGCTTGAATTTTTAAAAGAAAGTGATGTATATATGGGATATGGAATATTTCTAGTAAGTTGAAAAAAAAAATTAGATCTCTCCTCCCTGAGTGAATCCGTCTCCAGTCTGAGTCTGACCCGAGCCGATGACGGAATTGCCGTGTGACCTTGGACAAGCAGCTTAATCCTTTGGAAAGAGTCGAATTGGAGACAGCTCAGAAGCCAGGCAGCAGAGCGAGGAAACTGGAGGCTGCCAACGTGAATAACGAATGCTAGGGATGTGGGAGTGGAGAGGCGGAGGGGACCGAGCTGACAGCTAGACGGGGCGAGGGCTGCCCAAGTGCAGTCACCCAGGGAGGCCTTGGGACAGGGCAGCACCTGATTATGACCTCCATGCTGCTGAGACCTCCTTTCATTCCTCCACTGCCCCAACAGGGCCTGGAGCATAGGAGGTGTTCAACGATGAGTTAGGAAAAGAGCAAAGAAGAAAGAAATGGACTCTCGTGTCCTAGTGGACAAGGCAGGATTCTGAGAGGTTCCCAAAAGGCTGGTTTCCATAAGCATCCGGGGCCCAGCACAGTGCTGGCACAGGGTAGATGCTCAATATCTACTTATTGGATGAATAAATAAGTCAGGGTATCTAGTTTCTGACCCAACTCTGCTTCCCTCTGAATGTAAACAAATCAGTGTAGCCCCTCTGGATCTCAGTCTTATCATCTATAAATTGAGGAGCTCC
>CAUYRT010041758.1:0-79739 GCA_963574885.1 Lepilemur ruficaudatus
AAAGGAAATTATTTTGGTACTGGATTCAGAGGCTTCTTGAAAGGTACAGTGGGGTTTTTGGTAGGATGTTAGGGTGGTTTGCATCATGCCAGGTCTGCTTGAATCATTTGTCAGGTACTCACAGTCCTGATGTCGATTCCGCATGAAGAGCAATGGAGTTGCCCTATGTGTGCCACTCACGACAGAAGCCCTTTTTTCACAGGCAGTCTTAGTTGGGAAAGAAAACATTCAGGCTCCTCTGTGGAGAAAGGAAACTCTGTCCTCATCCTGAAAGCTGAGACTCTCAGCACCCTGTTATTTCTAAACTGAACTACTGCAACACGACTTGTATAGGGGACAAAATGTTGCATTAAGCAAGGTTAGTAATTCTAGGATTTATCTCAAGTGCCCTTCTATGATTAGAGGGCTTTATTCAGAAGATTCCAAGCCACTCAGTCGAAGAATGCTGTCAGCTATAAAATATCTGCCACAGGCGAGGATATGGGGATGGACAGGCATTAGAACCTTGATTATGAGGTAGGCCACCACTGTCCTATCCTCCTTGATGATTTTGGTT
Source organism: Lepilemur ruficaudatus (assembly GCA_963574885.1). Classification (NCBI taxonomy): domain Eukaryota; kingdom Metazoa; phylum Chordata; class Mammalia; order Primates; family Lepilemuridae; genus Lepilemur; species Lepilemur ruficaudatus. The sequence goes on from CAUYRT010041758.1 coordinate 557, forward strand.
ATGGAAACATCTGTGTATCCATTCATTCGTCCATCCACCTATGCATTCATACAGATAAAGAATTCATTCAAATGGTCTTTCATTTCTGCAGTGACTCCTATATTTAGAATACTGTTCTAAGAGTTTGGGAGTAGAGGACTAAGGATGAATAATATACCAACTCGGGTTTTAATTTGGTGAAAATTGTCCATGGTCTTACACCTCTTCACTTGTAGGCAGTCAAAATTTATTTCGTTACACATTCTACTGGATAATGTCTAGAGCGTTACCATCATTTACTGCTCTAAATAAATGCTCACTGAAATTAAGTAAAAAAGAGACCTATGATTGTAGTCAATCTCTTTTCATTCTTAGGTGAGTCTAGACAAGAGAACATGCAGGATGGTAGAAATTTCCTTGCCAAGAGCCCTTGTACAATCTTCCTAAAAGAGCCATAAATTCAGTCCATATGTGTTTTAGCCTTAATCTCCTTGCTTCCCCCACAATTCTCCCATCACCCCCCTTTCCTCTATTCAAAAAGGCACAGTTCTCAAAGTATGTGGCACTTTTCTAATGGGCATTTTGTAAGCACTTTGGATGCAAGTCTAATAGTTTACTTTGTTTCTAGGATTGCTGTCACTACCATGGGGTTGGTCATTAATGCCTCAAGGCTTAGTAGCAGGGAGCTAGGAGCTATTACAGTTGCAGGGCCCAATGAGGAACAGAAGAAACCTGATGGAAGATGAACTTCTTTGAAAATAGCCTCCCAACAAGGCCATGTGGCAGCTACTTCAGCCCTTCAAAGCTCTCCTGGAACATTTTCAGGAAGAACTTGATTGCAAGCTATGCCTGGCTGCCTCCACTTCTCATTTCAACAACACTGGGCCTATTTTCTAAACTCTTTTGAGCATAATAACAGATGAGCAGCCCTGTAATGCAAGGCTATAATTCCACTGAGGGGTGCTGGCGGTGACATGTACCATGAAGTCAGAATCTGAGTGGTTTGTCACCAGAACCCCCAGGGTGGAATCATAGCCTCATTTACTTCTTGCTTATTTTCTTTAATATGTAGATGTCACTTTGCCTCTCCCATCATCTCCCCTGTAGTTCTTGCCTCCCATTTCCTGGCCACCAAAGAATACTTTATCTCCTACTGTTTTGATAATTTCCAATACCATCGGCATTTTACAACTTTGATGTGGACATGTTTCTGCTTTCTTCTCTTATTCCTGTTAGAGGTTTGCGGCTGTAAGGTCAGATTACCCAAAAGAGTCATTCCATCTGAATTCTAGACGTCGTGACTGTATGGCCCTGTGCAACTTTGCTTACAAGGGAGGCTAACTTCAGACGCAAACAGACAGTATTAGGGCAGGCTGGGGTTTGGGGAGGGCTGTCTAGCAAAAGCTGAAGATCCAAACACGGAAGAGGGAACTTTCTAATAGGGATTGGTGAATCTATAAGTGTACGTACGTAGACCCATATATATTATATGCATACACACATTCTTGAATACATTCATACATATCATTGTGTGTATTAATGAAAATTAGCATAAAAATATCAATTATAATAGTTTTAAACTATGAAAGCTTACTTCAACCCTACCTACCCCAAAATCCCAAGGTCCCACATGATTCAACCTGCAAATTTTGTCTGATTTTAAAGAAATTTGCAGTCTAACTCCAGAAGCTTTGATGAGGAACATCTACCTTTACTGTAGATTTCCCTGAATTGAGAATTCTGGGGTTTAGCATGTCATGAATCATAAGAGACATTAGATATCGCTCTTAAACCAGAATTTTCAACTGATTACTACTTCCAAAAGCAGTTCACATTCACATGGTCCCTCCCCCATTCACTTTCTCTTTTCCTGGGCTTCTGTACTGATTGTGTCCCAAGCTCCTGCCTGGGATATCCCCAGTTGCTGCACCTGATACCTGGTCATGTTAGTTTACCTTTCCCTCATATGTTTTTTCCTGTGAAGAGTTAGCATCCCAGACTCTAGAATCCTAGTGAGTAATATTTTCTATGCTAGTTGTTTTTACTAAATGCCGAGAACAAGGATAGTTCACTGATGTTTTGTAACAGTCCATAGAGTTATGTACAGTTGATCTTACACCTGCAGACACTGAAGCTTTAGTTCTGTTAATTTGCCCAAGATCACACCACTAGTAAGTAACAGAGTCATGATTTGAACTCAGGCCTTTTGCCATGAAATCTGGGCTATGCCGCCTTCAAAGAGTGGGAAGCTGGACACAGAGGCCAACAGAAGGCAGAGTTTATTTGGGTGTTAGCAGTTGGAGGTGAGATTAGCGATCAGGTGAGAGCATAGAATGGAGCTCACAGTCCTTTCAGCCTGATATCCCCACTTGCCATGTCTCCCTCCCTCCCCTGGTGGAAGCAGGCAGTGGAGCTACCTCACACAAGAACCTCCTCCATCTAACACAGGCTGGTACCACAACATTGCTCGATTCTGATGCTAAGGTTTGTCAAACTTCACCATTCACCTTCACTGGACTTCTCTGTTATCTAAGACCATAAAGTCTCTATTATCTAAATCCATTTAAGTTTGCTTTTCTGTACTGATGCACAAACACATATCAACTCATTTTCTTTTTAGTAATGCAAACCTCATTTCATTTCCCTTTATTGTCTTAACCAGGGAACTAGGTTGAGTCCATCTTTTTTATTTCATCCTCTTTCTATTGAGTTCCTCTAATTTTCTATTATTCAGTGTGAATTTTATGGTTGATTTCTAGTTCCTTTTTTATATACTTAAAGCAATATCCTTCTGTTCTTTTACCTTTTATAGAATTTCAGGTTGAATTTTATCCAAAAGTCTTTTTGCATTTATTAATATAATACATGGTTCTTTAATCTATTAATATAATACACATTAATAGAATGTCTAATGTTAAATCTTTCTTGCATTCTGGAATAAATCTACTCAGTCATGGTATATTATTTTAATATACTGCTTTATTCAATTTGCTAATATTGTATTTAGAATTTATGCATCCATATTCATGAGTATCATTTTCTATTTTGTAGTGGTGTACAATGTTTTTGTGAGCATTACGTTAGGTTTATAAAATGAATCAGGAAACTTTCTTAAGTTCTGAAATAGCTTAAACAGACAATTTTTCTCTTGATGTTTTAATGGAACTTGCCACAAAATCAACAGGGACTGACATATTTTCTGAGAGTTATTTAACAACTTTAAAAATCTTTCTGTCTTTATTTTTTTAATTTTTCTTCTTTTACTAAGTGGAGTTTGGTAATTTTTATATTCATTTCAGTCTTTCAAAGTTATTTTCTTGCTTTGTATGCCTTTTATTACTTCTTATATCACCCCCAAATCAGGCTTTATTCCCGTTCCTAGGATAAAAATGGGTCCTGTCTTGTGCCAGGCATTGTTCCAGACTTCCGGACACAACTGTCACCAAGGCAGGCGGGGCTCCGGCTCTCTCAGGGCTGGAGAGCAATTTTTTTTCTCTCTCTCTCTCCCTCTTTTTCTGTTTCTGTCTCCTCCCTCTGGAGAGAATTGCCAAATGTTTGGGTTTTATTTATCACTTTGCCTGCTTAAAACCCTTTCTCATATTAATTCCTTTCTTCCACTTTCTTTTGCTTTTTGTTTACTTTCTGGCCACTCGTTTAATGCTTTAGACATTTTATTAATAATTAAATTTGCCTGAAACAGTTTGGCCCATCCCTTTATTTTTAATAATTTTGGTTGATTTATTATATTGTCTCCTAACTGGTACATTACTGAATATTTTATTTGAATTTGGTGGCCTTTTAAAAAGTATATTTGCTTTAAAAAAATGAAAATAATTTTATTTAATTCATTATAAAAATAATACATACTCATTGTTCAATAGTAAATCAATACAAGTAAAGAAGAAAGCAAAATTTTTCAAAATTTCATCCCTAGAAATAAAAATAATAGTTTTCCTGACAAATGATTCTCTTGTGTATATGTATACAAACAGGTACTTAATTGTAATCAAGTGAGATTGCATTTTATATGTTATTTGTAACCTTCATTTTTTTCACTCAAAAACATATCCAATTAACCTTTCCATACCTATAAAATTCATTACAACTGTTGCATACTACTCCTTCTCTCTTTTAACAGGGAAATTAATTCATTAATATTTGGAATGTACATTACTATATTTGGCCTTATTTTTAATCAAATTATTTTACTTTTATTCTTATGTTTCTTTATTTCTGTTTCCTATATTTTGCTGTATTTATTGGCTATTCTTTATTCTTTTTATTTCTTCCAATGTCTTAAGAGTTGTAGATCCTGGTTCTATTTTTATGATTTAAAATTTAAAACCTTTTGCTCTGTGAATATTAGTAATGAAACTTTATAATTTTTTCTCAGACAGAATGAGAATATTTACATATTTTAACTATTGCCCCCTCACCACACAGATGTTATTGAAGTAATCTGGAATCTTATTTCTACATAATTTTTTGATATTTTAACTTAAACCATTATATTTGAAGAATTTTTAATTAAAATTTCTTTTAATCTTCAAAACCACTTTAACAACATTCATTTAGATATAACTGAATATTTTACTAATTTCGCTGCTTATCGTGTCTTTTTTTTAAAAAAAGAAAATGAAAAATTGGACTTTATTAAAATTAAGAACTTCTGTTTATTAAAAACACCATTAAAGGCCAGGCATGGTGGCTCACACCTGTAATCCTAGTACTCTGGGAGGCTGAGGCAGGTGGATCCTTTGAGCTCCGGAGTTCGAGACCAGCCTGAGCAAGAGTGAGACCCCATTTCTACCAAAAATAGAAAAATTAACCAGGCATAGTGGCACATGCCTGTAGTCCCAGCTACTCAGGAGGCTGAGGCAGGAGAATCATCTGAGCCCAGGAGTTTGAGGTTGCTGTGAGCTAGGCTGACGCCATGGCACTCTAGCTGGGACAACAGAGTGAGACTCTGTCTCAAAAAACAAAACAACAACAAAAAAAAACCCATTAAAATAATGAAAATACTGAAAAGGCAAACAACAAGTTGCAAAAACACATAAATCAATATTTATGTATATGTGTGTGTATCCTATAAATAATTGAGAAGACAGATAATCCAATTAAAAAATAGATAAAAGCCTTGAATGGGCTTTTTAAGAAAGAGTATATATCCAAATGGACAATAAGCAGAAAAAGTGTTTTCATTTGTTTGTTTTTTATTTCAATAGATTTAGGGATACAAGTGGTTTTTGGTTACATGGATGAGTGGCAAAGTCTGGGCTTTTAGTGTACCTATGACCCAGACAGTGCACACTGTGCCCAATCAATATTACTTCTTATTCTTTCCAAAATTCTCATTATGATTCGTTTTTAGTATGGCTAGAATATTGTCTCAAGACTTTTCTTTTCTGTAAGATAATGTGGTGGCATACTTCTAAATCCTAATTTGTTTGATAATATTTTTATTTTGCCCTCACACATAAATGATAATTTGGCTGGGTATAGGATTGAAATTTTCACTCTGAAATCTATAAGTTTGTTTTGCACATAAAATGTTTCATTTTCTAGTAGGTAAATTATACCCCCTCATACACATACCACTAAGAATATGCTTACATATTTAGAAAAAAATACTCCAGGTTCAAAAATTCCTCAAGATGTATCTAATTACAGGTTATTTTTCTGAGCCTTCAGTGAACATTTTGCTATGAAAATTTCCTTCAATTATTTCATTGATTGTGGTTTCCCTTTTGTCCTTCCTAGTTTTTCAATATAGAACTCTATGTAGAGAAACAATTCATGGGACATACGGGCCACATCACTGATCCTTTTCCCCCATTTTTTGTTTTAGTTTTGTTTAGGATCCTGAGGAAGCTCCTCAAGCTAGTACAGATGCTTCTCGACTTATGAGGGGGTCATGTACAACTTTTCAACTTACAGATGTAACTCTATCCTAAGTCAAAGAGTGTACTGAATGCTTATAGCTTTCACACCATCTTAAAATAAAAAAACCATAAGTGATTAATTCACACTGTACATCTGTATCAAAACATCACCATGCACCCTATAAAGATATATAACTATTATGTACCTATAATTAAAAACAAAAATTTTTTAAAAATTGTAAGTCAAACCATTGAAAGTCAGGGATCATCTGTGTTCTTTTCAGTAATTGTACTTCCTGAAGAATTTACCCAGTTGGTGTGAATAGCTGTACAACTTGGTAAATTTACTAATAATCATTTAATTGTACACTTAAAATGGAGTAATTGCATGGTATGTAAATTATACTTCAATAAAGTTGTCTTTAAAAAAAAAAAAAGAAAGAAGGCCAAGCAAAAAGAATTTTTCCATAAAGCAATTAAGGTATAACATGGATTAGGAGGATAATAAGATGACTCTTTATCATCAAAAAAAAAAATTTACCCTGTTGTTCACTGTGTTATTAGGCAATCATGGGTGGGTTTTTTTTTTATCTTTTTAAAATTCATTTTTTATTTTTAATTATCATGTTTTAAAACTTAAAAACTACTTTCTTTTCCTTATTGCTTTCATCATTTCATGACAGCCTGCTCTATACTGTGCCATCTCAATTCTCACTGAGAATGCAAATTCGATGTTTGCTTTTTTCCTTAAAAAACACTTAATCTCTTTTCTATCACTTTTTAAAAAAAACTAGGAGCTCTCTGTTCTGCATTCCCACACTTGTCTCTTTCCTTTACTATGTCTAGTGATTTTTTTCTTTCTTTTTGTCTGCAGTGTTGAAATAGTTCAATATTTGTAGCCAATATGGGCTCTATCAGGAGGGTTGTCTGCTCTAGATTTCTGGCTCATGTGTGAAGAATTTGTTTATCTTTGTGAAATGTAGATTCTGGGCAAACAGTCAGAAACTCAGCATGGTCCTCAGTTAGCTCTTGGCCCAGCACTGCCCTAAGCTCTGTTAGGCTTCCCATTGCGAGTAGTGGATACAATGAAATTCCTTCCATCAGCATCATTTTCACCTGTACTGCTTCTTGTTAAAGCCCGTTAATACTTCAGAAATAAAAGTAGGACTCCTTTCTACTATCCGAAATGGCACTGACATTCTGTATCATATCTGGGGACTATTTCAACAAGAAACTGAGAAAGAGTTGACATCATATGCATGGGTTTAGTGTGCCATCTTGGTACCTTGATAATAAAACCTATGACAGATAACCACTATCGTATCAATCTTTGTTATCCATTGCTGCATAACAAATCACCCCAAAACCTAGTAGCTTAAAACAAAAATTAACTTTTACTTCTTATGATTCTGTGGGTCAATTGCATGCAACTGTTTTTCGTTGTTGGTGGTGGTGTTGGTTTGTTTGCTTGGTTTTTGAATCTCACGGAGTTGCAGCAGAATAATCTGAAAGCTCACTGGGCTGGGCATCCAAGGTGGCTTCTCCATTTGTATGTCTGTTGCCTCACAGTGCAACATGTGGCCTCTTTCGCCAGCAGAATAGACTTCTTACATGCAACTCTGGGCTGCAGGAAACTAGAAGTGGAAACTGCCAGTTTTCTTAAAGGCAAGGCCTTGAACTGGCACAGCGTCTTTCCTACTGTGTTCTATTGGCCAAAGCAGGCAGAATTAGCTCAGATCCAAGGGAAGGGGGGTGGATGAATACATTCCACCTCTTGATGGAGGAATGACCTGCATATACAAGGAGGGGAGAACTTGATGGTGGCCATATTTGCTGAAATGTTATTGCAATAGTACTCATGATTCAAGCCCATGTTAATAAAATTCAAACATTTTTGTAGGTGAGAGAAAAAGTGAGAGAAAGTGAGAAAGAGAATTAAGCCACTCTTTCCTTCTGTTTCTCACTTTTAGTCTCAGGTCCCAGAGTAAACCTCTCTGCTTGTTTTTGGCTTGTATGTATCTCTATCTTCACCCATCAAATTTGAAGTTTATTTATTAATAATTTGTACTAAAATATGATAAATTCAATTTAACTTGTCCTAGACCTATGTCTAAACTTCTATAGCTTGGCTAATCAACTTTAGGCTGTATTTCTTGACTTTCTACTATATAAATTGTTAATTGGTTACTTTGCTTGTTATAGAATTACAAGTTCAACATCATTTTCCTTCAGAATTTTGAAGATATTGCTCTTTTTCCTTCTATCATCTACTACTAATCTCTTTCTTCTAAATTCTTTCTTTCTAGAAGTTTCATGAAACTTATCTTCAATTTAATATTTTGAAATTTCACAAGATGTCTGTAGATGTTAATATCTTTTATTTATTCAATTTAGTACTTTGGATGCTCTTAATTTATATGATTTTTATCTCCTTTTAGCTTAGAGATATTGCCTTGTATGTCTTCAAGATTTATTTCCTTTTTTTCTCTTCAGATATTCTATTAGTTGAATGTTCAATCTCCTCATTTACTATCTCTTATTTTATTTTTATCTATTTGTGGGTGTGATATACTTTCTGGGACAATTACACCTTTATCATCTAATCCTTCTATTATTATTTTTTTTTGGTTGTTTAATGATTAACTTGAATTATTTTAAACTTTTAGCTTTCAAGAACTCTTTGTTATTCTGTGGGAATTACTAGGTATAGCAGTATGCTTTCACTTAATGAATAAGAATCATCAAATATCTCCAAGTTTGTTCTCTAATATTATTTCAAATTTCTCTTCTGTTCTTTACTTACCCCAAGATTAGTTTTATCTTTTTCTCTTGGTCCTTTTTCTTTTCTTTTTTTTTTTCCTGTTGTGATTTTTTCTTAAATATATGGTGATTTTTGGTTACGTGTTAATCAATATGAATAAAGAAATAAGGCACTAAATATAGGAAGTTAGCTTAGGTTTTTCTCTGTCTTGTTGCTATGATTTGAATGTCCCCTCCAAAACTCATGCTGAAATTTAATTGCCATTGTGATGATATTAAGAGGTGGGATTGTTGAGAGGTGATTAGGCCATGAGGGGTCCACCTTCATCAGTGGATTAATGCCATCATTAAGGGAGGAGATTCCTGATAAAAGTGAGTTCAGCCCACTTTTTCTCTTGCTCTTGAATGTTCTCTCTTCACATGATGCCTTTTGTCATGATATGACACAACAAGAAATCCCTCACCAGGTTTGGCCTCCAAATTTTGGACTTCCCAGCCTCCAGAACCATGAGCTAAATAAACTTGTATTATTTATAAATTACTCAGTCTGTAGTATTCTTCTTGTATGAAGATACTTAATAAATTTCTGTTTATTAGCAATTCTTTCCCATGTATCAAAAGGCTGATTATGAGCTTTTGGTTGTTGCAGTGTGTGTTGACAGGCAAATTTCTTTAATGTGAGTGGGTGAAGAGTTGGCAGGAATCAGGCAGGCAGCTAAGTTGAATGCACTCCAACCAGCCAAACCCCAAATAAGGAGGTCTTCCTTTTGGAGTGCCACTAGCTCTAAAAGATACCCAATTTCTTCCCGGGCACACACTCCCATTTCATAAATTTTGTGGTGGATTTTTGCCTTGGTATATTGGGAGTAGTTAATAAATTGTTTTGTAGGAATCCAATAAATAATCCCTGGATTTTTGCCTTATATCCTAAATCACTCTATGTTGACTGTGTATGATGCTACCTTCAGTTAAAAAAAAAAAGTCCTTACTTGTGTTCCATATGCAGCTCCTTTTCTGGTTTATTTTCCAATAGATCTCTTCTATTTTCAATAGTTAAAAAATTAGTCAAAATATCTAGATTTCTCAGAATTCTTTCTAGTCTCTGTTTAGTTTTTAATTCATCCCCACTTTGCATTTTCATGCCTATTGGGTTTCAAAAAGGAGGAGAGATAAACATGTGAGCTTGAACTAGAAGCCCTACAATATAATTTTAAATTTATTATTTTTATAAAGAAAACAAAACAAAGTACACTCTGAGGGCCACAAATTTCCTTCATTTCAGTTCTACAAACATATCCTGAATGCCAGGGCACTAGAGATAATTTTGTTTTATTTTTGTAGTATGGTTTATTTTGGAATTTCATTTCTATTAATATGGTAACTAGAATCTTTATGAAACTAGGTAAAGAGGTCATATATCTCATTAGTCACTGTCAGCCAGTTCTCAAACCAAGGTACCCTGTCTTTTTATTATTATTATTTGGGAATTATGAAGGTAAAAACATTTTGGTTACATTTTATATCTTGGCCTCTCCCTAGCAAGGGTTAGAGGCAGTAAAGATAATTTTGCTAGATGCTGGAGATAAAAGGATGAATGGCACATGGTTCCAGCTATTGAGAAACTTAAAATTCATTGGAGGGAGATCAAACATACAGATAAATAATTATAGTAGAGAGCAATAATATAACGGTAAAAGTATGTACAAGACATTATAAATTAAGAAGTGATTAACTCTGTCAGGGGCCTTATGGGAGGGCATCAGTTAGAAGTTGATGCTTGGAAAGGTGGCAAAAGATGAATGGGATTTACCAGATGGATGGAGGTGATCAGGGAATGAAGAGGGCAGACCACCAGCAAAGGCTTCAAGTGGAGTCGAAGGCTTCAAGTGAATTTACAAGTAATTCAGTGCTGCAGGAGCATGAAGTCTAAATTATGGAGTTGACAGTAGGTGGGAAGCCTGGAAAGAGAGGAACTGGATCATGGAGGACATTACAGCCCATGCCAATGTGCTGGAAATGTATGCTGAAAATCAGCTACAGGTTTTAATCAGGAGGAAGATATGGCCTGGTTTTCATTAGATAGAGACTTTTGGTAATAGTATGGGGCACAGATTTGAGGTAAGATTGGAACCTGGGAGATCAGTTAGGCATCTATTATAGTGATTCATACAAGATAATATAAGGACTTAGACTAAAAGATGCATATTGAGATGGAGAGAACTTTGGAGAGAAAATTAGTAAAATTTGTTAATTAATTAAATATGGCAGATGTGGTAAATGAAGACTCAAAACTGGCTCCTGGAGTTGGTGGACCGAGTAGAGATCTCCCTCCCCGAGGCATGTGGGCACCATCCAATCCATTGAGGTCCTGAAGAGAGCAAAAACGTAGAGGAAATTTGAATTGGCTTTCTCTGCCTGACTGCTTGAGCTAAGATATCAGTCTTCTCTTGCCATTGAACTAGGACTTTCACCATCAGCACTCCTGGTTCTCAGACCTTGAGAATTGGACTAGAATTTACACTAGCTTTCCTAGGTCTCCAGCTTACAGACAGCAGACCATGAAACTTCCGTCTCAACTTCCATAAATGTGTGAGCCAATGCCTTATAACAAATTTTACATAATGTAGGCATTGTCAAGATTTGTTATAAGAAATACAGAATATATATCTTATGATTTTGTTTCTCTGTAGAGCCCTAATATAGTTAGCTTTCCTTAAAATGCTCTTCTTCATGTTTCCTGATATGCGTCAGAATATCTTGACACACTTAGTTAGGTAGCTCCAATAACTCACCTGCTAATCCTTTTCAGAAACACTCTCACAGACACACTCAGAAATAAGGTGTTACCAGATATCTGAGCATTCTGTGGCCCAGTCGAGTTGACACATAAAATTTGTCATCACAGTAAGGTTTTCATTTTGAGTATATTGAATGTGTAGTTCTTGTAGAAAATTCAGAAGGTATGTCATTGCACAAGGTACTGAAAGCATAGACTTTAAAATTATAAATGTGTTGGTGGCAAAAGCACGGGAGTAGATCATACCAGTTAGGGGTGGCACTTAAACTGAGAAGAAAAGATAATCAAGGATGAATATCTGGAAAATTCTGAAAAAAAAATTATCTGAAGAGAACTGAGGAAGAATGATAAACAAATAGAGGGAGAACCAGGGGGTTATGACATCATAGAAACCGCATTAGCAGGGGAACATAGTCAACTGTGTCAAATACCACAGAGAGCATAGATAAGACCTTAAAAATCCATTGGGTTTGACAATTAAGAGACCAGTGATGCCTCAGGGAAAATATTCCAGTTTGAAGTGAGATTGAAGAGAATATAAAAAAGGGGAAAATAGATTCATATTATGAGGAATGTTTATGATAAATGAAGGAAAGTGAGAAAACAGTAAGGGAAGGGTATATGATTATGAGAATGGCTTTACTGTTAAAACAGAAGAGACTTGGATTGCTCATCACCTGAAATGGAGGTGCCTCCAAAGGAGGAGAGGCTGAAGGCAGATAGCTGAAGGGACATAATTGGCAGAGCAAGTCTTTAGAGGAACAAGCAGGACTAGGAGTAAGAGCAGAGGTGATGAGTTGGTTTTCATCAGAGCTCATATCCTTGAATTTAAAGGGATTTTCTTACCAAATGTCAAATTGGTAGGACATGGCAGGAATGAAGGCGGTGAGTGTGTGTGTGTGTGTGTGTGTGTGTGTGTGTGTGTGTGTGTAAACACATAGCAACTAATGATCAACAGTCAGCTAATGTAGAACATAAGCCTGAAAGTTTAGCTCATATGCAATATTATGTAGTATACTATACTGTAAAGAGTTCAATTTGCCCCTCCAATCAAGATAGTAGTAATTATGAAAGTAGAAATTAATTTGTAACTCCAGTGGGCGTTTACTCTTTTTGGAATTTATGTAGAATGACACATACCACTTCCTGGACTAGTGATGGACTTTGCTCTTTTATACAACACGAGATGCCATGCAAGTGTATGTGTGTAAAGGGCCACGTAAATCTATAGATTTATTTTTAAAGAGAGCATAATTTGTTTAGGCCACAAAACATCAGATGTAAAGTCATAGGTTGTTAAATTTAATTTCCTGAAATACAATAACTTTTTTAGTTTTACTTGTCTCAGCATGAGATTTTAAAATGAAAGATCTTGGCAGTTATTATAACCATGTTGCAGCTGAGTTTTTAGCCCTTTAAACAACTTCCTCTATAATTTGTTTCCAGTATTTTTACTTTTAAGAATTGCTTCAGAAGAACAGAATCATCTCTATGACTTTGCTCTTAAGTGAATTGTCAAACAATTTTACTTCTTGTTATGTCATTTCAAATATCCTGATTTGCATCTCGTCATGGCCAATACATGTTAGAATATTAGGTGGCCTTGGGAAGGGAAGCTACACACAGTGTGCTCCAGCCTAGCTCTGGGCCACCTACCTTTGGATTTTGACAAAAGAGAAAAATAAGCTATGTTCTTATTTAATACACAGTTGGGTTTCTTGTACCTCTCAAGCAATTTTAATGCTAATTATTTTAAGACTACTGTTATGTCATAGTATTAGTATGTTTTTAAGGACTTTAAATTTTATAATAAAATAAAAAATCAATTTTTATTTTAAAGAAAATGATTTATTAAAACCCAATGAATTTCAACACATAATATATGAGTAGAGATTAGTCAGAATTCATAAAACATATAAATTTTGTAAGAGACCAGTGTTTCCCAAAGTGTGTTGTTCCCCAGAATACTGATCTTATAAAATTTGTAGGAAAAAACAAAACACAAATTTCTTAATTCTCTCCCTCTCTTAGAGATTCACAAAAAAATTAATGTATTAAATTCTATGAAAAAATCTTGAAAAAGAAAAACAAAGTTGGCGATCTCGCACTTCCTGATTTTAAAACTAACTTAGAAAGCTACTAGTAAGAACAATGTGGTACTGGCATAAAGAAAGATACATAGACAATTGGAATAAAACAGAGAGCTCAGAAACAAACCCTAATCTATATGGTCAAATGATTTTTTGAAAAAGGTACAAAGACCATTTAATCGGAGAAAAGGCAGTCATTTTAACAAATAATTCTAGGAAAATTGAATATCCACATGCAAAAACAAAAAAATAAGTTGGACTAACATCTCACATCATATGCAAAAATTAAAATAAAAATGGATTAAAGACCTAAACTCTAAACTCTAAACAAAAGACCTAAAACTCTAACACTCCTAGAAGAAAACGTAAGGGAAAGCTTTATGATATTTGATTTGGCAATGATTTCTTAGCAACAAAAGAAAAATATAGATTAAATTGGATTACATCAAAATTAAAAACTTCTGTACATCAAAGGACACAATAAATAGAGTGAAAAGGAAACTTATGGAATGAGAAGAAATATTTTCAAATTATGTATCTGTTAAGAGGTTCATATACGGAATACATTATAAAAGGACTTCCACAACTCATCAACAAAGAAATGAATAACCTGATCAAAAACAATCAAAGGACTTGAATAGACATTTTCTAAAGATGATTTATAAATGGCCAACAAAAAAAATATAAAGATGTTCAATGTCACTAATTATTAGGGATATGAAAATTGAAACCACAGAGAGTACCACCTCACACACATTAGGATAGCTACTATTGAAAAAAAAAAAAGAAAAACAAGTTTTGGTGAGCACGTAGAGAAACTGAAGCACTTATGCACTGTTGGTGGAAATGTAAATGGTGTAGCTGTTGTGGAAAACCATATGGCAGTTATGATCTAGCAATTCAATTTCTGAGTATACAGTCAGTGTGTACATGTGTATGTGTGCATAGGTGTGTGTGTATGTGTGTGTGCATAAGCACATAGCAGCTAATGATCAACAGTCAGCTAATATAGAGCATAAACCTGAGAGTTTAGCTCATATGCAGTATTATGTAATATACTGTGGAGAGTTCCATTTGCCCCTCGAAACAAGATAGTAGTAATTATGAAATTGAAAATTAGTTTGTAACTCCAGTGGGTGTTTACTGTTTTTGAAATTTATATAGAATGACACACACCCATTCCTGGAATTATGATAGACTTTGCTCTTTTATAGAACATGAGATGCCATGCAAGTGTATGTGTGTAACCCAAAAGTATTGAAAGCAGGGACTCGAAGAGATATTTGTACACCCATGTTCATAGCAGCATTGCTCACCAGAGCCAAAAGGGCAAAGCAAACATCAATGGATGAATGCATCAAAAAAATGTGCTATATACATACAGTGGAATAATATTTAGCTTCACAAATAGAGGCAATTTCTGATGCCTGCTAAAACATGGATGCATCTTGAGGACATTATGCTGAGTGAAATAAACCAGCTACAGAAGGACAAATACTCCATGATCTCACTTATATGAGCTACCTAGAATAGTAAAACTCATAGAGACCAAAGTAGAATGATGATTATTAGAGGCTGGGGGGTTATGGGTTATTGAGAGGTATTGTTGAATGGGTATGAAGTTTCAATCTTGCAAGATGAGAAGAGTTCTTTGGCTGGAGGGTGGTGAGAGAGTTGTGCAACAATGTGAATGCACTTAATGCCAGTGAACTGTATACTTGAAAATGGTTAAAATGATAAATATAATGTTATGAGGGTTTTTTGCCATTTTTAAAATTTTATTTCAAAATATTTAGGGTGTACAAATGTTTTAGGTTACATGGATCATTTTTGTAATGCTTGAGTCCTGGCTATAGGTGTGCCCATCACCCAAATAGTATTCATAGTACTCATTAAGTTGGTTTATTCTCGTCCCCTCCTACCCCTACCTTCAGTTCCTTTACACTGAGTTTTACTTCCCTCTCTGCGCTTGTGTGCTCATCGGTTAGTTCTAATTTAATAGTGAGTACATGTGGTGTTTGTTTTTTCCATTCTTGCGATATTTCAGTTAGGAGAATGGACTCCAGTCCCATCAAGATTGTTGCAAAACATATTAATTCATCTTTTTTATGGTTGATTAGTACTCCATCATGTACATATATCGCATTTTATTAGTCCATTCATGAACTGATAAACACTTAGGTTGTTTCCACATCATTGCAATTGTGAATTGTGCTATAGTAAACATTTGAGTGCAGGTGTCTTTTTGATAAAATGATTTCTTTTACTTTGGGTAAATGCCCAGTGGGGGAATTGCTGTATCAAATGGTAAGTCTACTTTTTGTTTTTTGAGGAATCTTCCTTACTGTTTTCCATAGAGGTGACACTAATTTACAGTCCCACCAACACTGTATAATTGTTCCTTTCTGTCTGCATCCATGCCAGCATCTATTGTTTTTGGACTTTTTAATAAAAGCTTTTCTAACTGGGGTAAGGTGATATCTCATTGTGGTTTTAATTTGCATTCCCCTGATGATTAGTGACATTGAGCCTTTGTTCATGTTTCTTAGAAATTTGTCTTTCTTCTTTTGAGAAGCATCTGTTCATGTCTTTTGCTCACTTTATTACAGAGGTTTTTTTTTTTTCTTGCTCATTTACTTGAGTTCTTTGTAAATTCTGGTTATTAGCCCTTTATCTGATGTGTAGCTTGTGAAAATTTTTCCCATTCTGTGAGTTGTCTATTGGCTCTCTTGATTGTTTTTTAGCTATGCAGAAGCTTTTTAGTTTAAGCAAACCCCATTTATCAATTTTTGTTGTTGCCATAATTATCATTGGGGTCTTTTTCATAAATTATTTGCCTAGTCCAATATCTAGAAGAGTTTTTCTCATATTTTCCTCTAGAATTCTTATTTTTTGATGCCTTAGATCTAAGTCTTTTATCCATATTGAATTAATTTTTGTGAGTGGTGAGAGGTAGGGGTCCTGTTTCATTCTTCTACATGTGGCTATCCAATTTTCCCAGCACCACTTATTGAATATGGCATCTTTTCCCCAGTATACATTGTTGTCTGTTTTGTCAAAGGCCAATTGGTTGTAGATAGATAGATGGTTTTATGTCTGGGACCTCTGTTCTGTTCCATTGGTCTATGTCTCTATTTTTGTACCAATACCATGCTGTTTTGGTTACTATAGCCTTGTAGTATAATTTGAAGTCTGGTAATGTGATGCATCTAGGGGTTTTATTCTTTTTGGTTAAGATTGCTTTGCCTATTTGGGCTCTTTTCTGGTTCCAAACAAAGCATAGAATTATTTTTTCTAGATCGTGAATTGTGACTTTGGTAACTTGATGTGGATGTGTTGAATTTGTAAATCACTTTGGATAGTATGGACATTTTAACAGTGTTGATTTTACCATCCATGAACATGATATATTTTTCCATTTTTTTGTATTCTCTAAGATTTCTTTCCTCAGAGTTTTGTAGTTCTCCTTATAGAGATCTTTCATCTCCTTGGTTAAGTATATTCCTAGGTATTTAATTTTGTCTGTGGCCATTGAGAATGGTATTGAGTCTTTGATAGGTCATCACCAACACACATAGTAAGCAAACTGGCCAAAGTCAAAATGAAGGAGAAAATTCTGAAAGAAACAATATGAAAGCATCATATAACCTACAAAGGAAAACCTGTCAGGCTAACTAGAGGCTTCTTAGTGGAAACCTGACAAGCCAGAAAGAACTGGGGCCCCATCTTTAATCAACTTAAACTGAACAACTACTAGTCCAGAATTTTGTATCCTAAAAACTAAGTTTCACTATAGATGGAGAAATTAAGTCCTTTCCAGATAAACAAACACTGAGGGAATTTGTCATGACCATATCTGCTATGCAGAGAATACTCAGAACAGCACTATGCAGAAATCAGAACAATAGATACCCACCCGTGTAAATTCACCCAACCCTCCATCCCCCCAAAACACCCTCACAACTCCTATAAAACAAAAGAACAAAAACTAAAACAAAGCAGTAAGGAACCATCCAACAGAATGAAAGACCGACATGCCACATATCAGTGTTATCTATCAATATGAATGAACTGAATGCCCCTCTCAAAAGACATAGGCTGGCTGAATGGATGAAAGAAACACAATGCGAATATCTGCTGTCTCTAGGAAACACATCTAAACCACAGAACACACATAGACTCATCATGAAAGGATGGAAAAAAAGAAATTCCACACAAATGGAAATCAAAAAAGAACAAGTATAACCATTCTTATTTCAGATAAAATTACTTCAAGCCAACAAAGGTGAAGAAAGAAAAAGATGTCATTATATGATGGTAAAGGGAGATATAAACCCCAAAGATTCCACCAAGAGTCTCCTGGAATTTATAAATTCATCCAAGTCTCAGGATACAAAATCAATGTATATAAATCAGTAACATTTTTATATACTAATAACAGGCAAGCTGTTATGTGTTTTATATCATAGTTTGAAGAGAAAAAAAAAACTATGTTGGAGGCTTGTTTAGGGATCTGTTTGCATAGGGGACTTCAGAGTCAGACTTGTAGCACTAAAATCCCAAGTTTACTAGTTCCTAAATGAGTTGCCTTCGGCAAGTTAGTCCAACTTTATGTGCTTCATTTTTATTATATATGAAAGGGAGATATCTCAGGGTTACAAGTATTAAATCACTTAGCATATGTAAAACATTTAAGTAGTATCTATCTTTATATAAACTTTTTGCTACTAGAAGCTATCCTCACTTTTATATTTTTTTCTTGACTCTCTTTTTTCCTGTCATAATTATTTTCCTCCTTCTAGGTTTGTTCACACTAGTGTCTCTAATCACCAGTGCTGCTGTGGACTTTTTTTCTTTCTCCTCTGTCATTTTTTTTTTTTTTTTTTGTCCTCTGTACTTTTTCTATACCCTCAACTCTTTTGAAAAATGGTTAACTCATTCACATTATCAGCTAATTAGAGTACATTGCTTTCTTTCAAGTGATGACATTTCTGTGGGTTCTCAGGTACTTATTTTTTATTGTCAATGTGTGTTTTCTTACCATTTATTGGAAACCTGGGGATTCTGGAAGACTGGTTTCTAGACATTTCAAGTCATTTTATTACATATCACAGAGAATGATAAAAACATTCATTGCAAGGTTTTAATCAATTCAACGTTCTCTCAGTTTTAGCCTAGGTTCCCCTGAAATGAGGGAGGGGATATTTTCATGTTGGAAGGCTTTATTAATTTAGCTGTCATCAAATAAGCCTGTATTCAAGAAACTTCAATAAGATATACTTAAAAATGTACATTATTTTGTAAAAATCTGGTTACTTAATAATTTTAAAAAATAAAAACGTTGTTAATTTTAAAATTAATTAACCTTTGAATGACTTTACTGGGTCTGCTTTCTATTGAGAAGCATCTGAATATTTGGTTGCAGTATGGAGGTCTACAGTTTCAGTTGATCCTTTATTTTGGTGTCAGTCATTTGTGACCTGAATGGCGTCTTGGCTTGGGTTAAGTAGGAGAATGTAGATTTGTAGCATTTTGGGGGCATGTTGCCAAAGGCGTGGGTCTTCTACTGCATTTTTCTATATTAAATTATATCTTTCTTAGCATCAGTTACTTTAAAATGTCATCTACTGAAAGCCCAATCAATTGCATCTGTTGTTCTTTAGGTGCCTTGGTGATATCAATGAGGTGAGGCTGGAATGCCAGTTTGAGTGTGATGTCATGTTTTGCAAAGTCAGTGTACGTTTCATTGTATTAATAGGTCTATAACAGCTGCATATTCTTCAAGTGATTCGCATATATCATCCTGGTCATTAAGGATCTTTGCTAACCTGGGGAAAATGTTCATCTGAAATTTCCTTTGAAGAAGAAGTGTTTTGAAAAAAGATAGCTTTTTTCAAAATGCTTGGATTTTTTGCCACATACCCTACATAGACTCAGTTTTACCTTGCAAAGAAATTTTCAAGTCATTTTGATTTGACGTGATTTCACACAGAAATGCTGCATTTCTATAGAAATCTTCTTTCAATATTTCACATTGCTGATTCTGTTCTTCATAAAATTTAACTATCTGTACTTGTAGAGATAAAATTTTGGCTAACACCTGTCCCTGCAATAGCCAACACACTTTAGAATGATATGACAAATCCATACTCAATACCTCATCATTCAATTTTAGCATATCATAAAACTGATGACGTCAGCATTGCATTTGCATGAATATAGTTAACTATGCTTATAACTTTTTATAAAGTGTCTGTTAAAATAGTAGCTTTATCACAGAGATTTTGTCCATGCAAGATACAATGAAAAGAAATGAGAGCACCTGCATCTGTTAATACTTTTTATCTGTGCAATGAACCTTTCATGTTTTCCTGTCATAGAAGGTGCACCATCTGTACATACACTCACTAAATTTACCAAATTCAGTCCAACTTCACAGCATTTATCTTGAAAGTTGTTGAAGATGTCTATTCCTCGTGTTCTGTTCACAAGAGTGCCCAAAGAAAGTAACTCTTCATAGCAAAGAAAATCTTCTGTTATGACATGAATGAAGTATAAAACCTGCACTGAGTCAGTAGTATTGGTTGATTCATTCAAAGTGATTCAATAATATATATTTTTCTTTTTGAAGTATGTACAAAGTTGTCCTATTAAGTTCAAGGCTAAATCATGCTGCCAATCAGTTAGGATTCTCTAAGGCCGCTGTTTGTACTTTGAAACATTATCAGGGTCTAAGCATCCTACAACTTTGACAATGCATTCTTTCACAATTTCTGCATCACTGAATGGCTTCCCTTTTCCCCCAAGTATATAAGCCACTTTATAAGTTGCTTCAGTAGCATTATTTCTATGTCTTATTATTGCTTGAAAGAATTGTCTTTGCTTTTCATCTTTTAATTTCTGCAATACAACCTTTTGCACTTCTTCCTCTAATTTGAAATATTTGTGGTCTTTCTGAGTGTTATAATGCAGATAAGCATTTAATTTCTTTAATGTTGATATTGCAGTATCACAAAGCAAGCAAATCATTTTATCTTAAGCAGAAACAAGATAATATTGCTATTCTCAATCCTCACTAAAAAACCTATTTTCTTCCTTCAGCATTCTCTTGGTCTTTTTTGACATGATGGGCTGTTAAGCAGATAGAATTAAAAAATACTATTGAGCTGTGCAACTATTCACAATTTCCACTTCAAACAGAAACACAGGGCACTATTGTCAAAAGCTGATAACAGACTGGCGTACTTGACCCCCATAAACTCTTGCCAGCCAGCCTTGTGCGGTAGTGGCACCAGTCAGGCAGGGGAAGTTAGAATTAAATCGTGAGTGTAGCAGCTATCAATTTAACCCTATGGTTCTAATTGTGCCAGTCAATCTGGTAGGATTATTTTGCTGACACTTATTTTTATTCTTTGATATTTTAAATATATTCATTATAAAAATTAAATAAAAATGTAAAATATGAACGTAAATGTGTTAATAAAAATAAAAGGATTTCTTCTATAAAATTTGGATTCAGTCACAAGGCCACACTTAAGGACCTAGAAGGCCACGTGTGACCTTAAGGCCGCAGGGGTCCCACCTGTGCCTCAAAAGCAAGACCGGAGAAAAAGGATTACAGGCAATTTGTTTATTTGGAAAGAAATCCCAGGGAATAGCCATGCAGATTGAGGAGCAAATTAGAGAAGAAGGAAAGAAAATACAAAGAAACTTGTATGTATAACTGGTGCTTGCTTCTGAGGGATCTTCTAAGAACTTTTAAGAAATACATTACACATGAAAAATAAAAGAATCATTTGTCCTTTAGCTTCCTTCCCCCTTTCAGGCTAGGGTAACACCATTGCCATTAACTTTACTGCATTTCTAAATTTGACATGTGTGACTCCAAATAAATCTCTGTAAGTGTTTCAAACCACCATGTCAGCAAGCTCTGGGACAGAAAGTGATGTGTATGTCTGAGGTAAAGTATGTCATATTGCACTTATGAAAAACTACTTAAAAACTGTACGAAACTGGCTGCTGTAGTCATGGCTTCTGTAAGAGATAGTACTGAGAACAGTCCACCCCTTGCACCACTCAGGCACACTTGTGTTCCTTATAAATCCAATCTGCCACAGATTCCTCTTCAAAGTAGTGGCCAGATTAAATCTCTCCAAATATTTAATACAGAGAGTTAGTGGAATAAGCTACAGTCACTGCTATTGAAGCTAATTTTAAGAACATACCACCTTCATTAGTCATTCTAGATTATTTTCACCTCTAAAATGTTGGTTAGTCAAGTTATGCGCCTGGTAGAGTAATGCAGATCTTCATTGTTGAAGGTCCACATACTTAGACCTTGTTGAACTATAGTTGTGTCAACCACATTTATCATTATCATAAATGATAATTTATGGTAGGTCATAGAGGCACCAACAGACATTCCAGTAAAGCCACTAGATTCAAGACATTTTCTTGTGGGTCTACATAGTTTAGTAGCAACCCTAGCTGCTCATGGTACTCAAGGTTATAACCCCTGTAAACACTTTTATTTGCTTGTCATCCATTGTAAGAAGAAGCCTCAAATGATTAGATGGTGGTTGTTACTTCAAATACAGTGGAATTCTCACAGCACCTCAATGAGGAAGCAGGGCCTTCTGAGAACTGGACCTCTTAATTCAACAAACTAAGTTCCTGGGGAGGAGAGTGCAAATTCTGCAAATAGGGCACTAGAAGTGATGGTGATAGGTGCCAATTCCATTTTCACCCCTTGGTTTCTGGAATAATGAATTCTAGTTTGGAAAATATAATACCAAATATTACTATTAGTTTAGTGCATATATTATAATATATCCTAGCAGACAATGTGCTAAACGGGTTTTTCCCTGAGTAGACACTTAGCTGAGCTTATAGTGTTCCTTTAATATGCCATTTTATTAGGCCAACTGCTTGTAAATAATGATGTACATCCTGTGGTCATATGTTCATTGACATACTTCTTTTGTCATAAAATGGGTCCCTTGATCAAAGGTAATATTGTTCAGAATATCATGCCTATGGATCAGGTATTCTGAAATCCCTTGAAAAAACTGGTGCTAGATAAGGACCTGTAAACAAGGAAGGAGATGTAAACTTATTTATGGTATGGAAAAATTGCCGTTCCTTCCAGAGTATGGGGATCTGATATAATGCACCTGACATCAAATGGTTAGCTGGTATCCTTGAAAGATGGTGCCATTTTGAGGGCTCACTATTGGTCTTTGACAATGGCAAATTAGACTTTCATCAGTGGCAGTGGGTACATACAGACAGTTTAGGTGACAGACAGTCCATGTTGGGTTTATGCCTCTATCCCTGACACCATAGTTAATCCATTATGGGTCCATGTTCCAGCACTGAAGTGGCTAAGGATAGAGGCTGGCTGATATCCTTAAGTTGAAGCATTCACTCTGTCCATGCAGGTATTGAGTGCTTCCTCTGTGGTAGATGCTGTGTTATTGGCATTGACTTGAGACCCAAAGATTCACGTGCTTTGTGCCTGTTCATGCAGGTCATTCACATGCTCCTTTACCACTCTGCATTGTCTCTGATTTTCCAAATATACTTCTATGTCCCTGACCAGTCAGCCAAGTCCACGAATCTGGGTATAACTGTACCTTATGCCACTTCCATTGTCTTGTAGTTTAATGGATAACTGTTCTACTCTCAGCTCTCCTCATTGGTAGAACTTCCTGCCACCCCTTTCCATTTATGCTTAGCACCAACATATCACACTGACCCAACTGTGAACTTGAATTTTTTCCTTCTCCATTAATTGTGTTGGGATAATTCCCCATGGGCCTATGATTGTGAGTTGAAGGAGAGATGTTTAGTACAATGGTTGGTGCCATGGGAGTATTTGCTACCTGTTTAAAGCAATTTACTTGTGCCTTCTGGACTTCAAATATAGTATTTCCATCAGATGATTGGTTGTTGCTCTTTCTGCTTTACCTGTGACTCTATGGATTTGATAAGACCTAGTTCATTAAGCTTTGGTTTGACAGTCATCTTGTGTCTCGTGATCAGGTGCTCAGGCATTACTAAGGGTTATGTAATAACATAACCCTTAACAAGCCAGGATTAATTTTGTAAATATCCTTAAGTTGGAGCATTCATTCTTCCATGTAATTATTGAGGGCTTGCTCTGTGGTAGATGCTGTGTGATTGGCATTAATTTGAGACAAAAAGATTCATGTGCCAGGATTAATTTTATAAACATAGAATGGTGTTTTGCAGCAGAAAGTATGGCTTTGCTCCAAAATGGAGGAATCTGAACTGTGACTCTCCTTTTGTGACTTGCCAGAGACTCTACATAGTGTCCTTATCTACCTCAGCTACCTCTGTCACCATTGTCTCTGCCAGGAAATATGGCAGAGTAATTTATACCACAGTCTGAAATTGTTATAGAACCTTCTTTTGCTATAGGTGCACTTAAAACTGTCACTTCAGAGTTACTTGATAAATGCAATATTACCAAATGTTGCTTTCAAAATCTAGAGACTTTTATAAAAGCATTGTACTTTATTTTTAGTATTATGGAGTGCAAGTTGCAACATCTTGTATTTTTACCTTAGAGGGGATTTCCCAGAGTTGCCCAGACCTTTGGATCCTTGAGATGTTTGCTAATGTGGTAGACTTCTGAATCTCTGTGGGTTTTTTTTAGCATGATGTTCTCCAGAATGTCAAGATGATGGAGATTCCTACGGATTATATTTTGGCATAGAGCAATAGAGTTAATATGGCTCTGAGGCAAGATAATGATTGTGTCTTGAGTCCTTTCCATATGCAAGTGAATGCTTTCAACCACTGTTATTGAATGGAATTGAAGAGTGTATTCATCAGTTCAGTAGCTGCATACCAACTGCCAGAATTGGTACAGATCTATTCTCGTAAAAATGTCATATTCTTTGCAGTAGCTATTATTGCAGCTATCACTTGATTAAGGTTTGGTGTAGCCCACCTGGTTTTTGCAGTGGCCAAACATGTGAACTGAATGAGGATATTATAAGGCGTATTATTCTGTATTCTTTGATAGTGGTTCTAGTTTCTGCAAATCCTTCCAGAATTCAGTATTATTTATGATGTATTATCTTTGTTGAGAATAATTTCAGGAGCTCCATTTAACCTTTCCTACCATAGTGGAACTTACTGTATAGATCAAGGAACTAATGTGAAAATTCTACTATTTACTTGGTATATCTATCACAATTGAGTAGTCAGGGATCATAAAATAATCACAGTATAGTTACATGGACCCAATGAACCCACTATGAGAGGAACCTGGGTTAAAAGTCCTTATTGAGTCTGGTTAAAGTGTCTTTGTGGGACATAATACTCAGAATAATGGTGAGCATGTTCATATTAATACAACTGTTCTTCTCTAGTCTTACCTTCCAGTACCAAAGTCCAACACCCTTAAGGTTGACTTTCACACATGTTACCCTGATTCCTGCCAAAGACAGTTAGCCAAATGTGGCAATTCCTTTGGTTTATAAATTGTTTGCTCTCTGAAGAGGGAATGTATTTTCCTGCTCGTGCTGTGCTGTTATCTGTCCATTGTCTTGGTGGCAATAAAGACAGGCAGGAGCATATTTTGAGGAGGGCAATCATTAATGAATTTTTTGTTTCAGGTGTGTTCATTATAGGATCTCCAGTCAGTCAATGGAGGGCTAGTCTCCTCAAGTAAAAAAAGAGCATGGAAAATTCAATGAAATTTAGGGGTTTAAGATAATATGATTCTATACTCAAATGTTCCTATTTCAGGTCTTAAGACCCCATCCTTTCCCTATCAGGGCACTACTTTGGCATAAAGGACCTGTCGATGTTATACATTTATATTTGCCCCTCAGACATCCTTGCACCGCTGGCCTTCATTTTCATCACACTTTTCCCTGAAACTTCAGGAGATAAGGGAAGCACTCTGGTTCTCACATTTTTTTTCTCAAGGCTTCCAAAGTGGTTAACAGAAGTCAGTTGGATTCACAATCCATATTATTACTCTTTCCTCCACACTTGAGCAGTGCCACAACCACGGTATAACCCTGTGTTTCACCTTCAGTCTGTACCTCATCCGATGGACAAGAGAGTCTTATTTTATTGTAATCTATCAGAATCCCTTTATCACCATCAGTGGGGTCTTTATTGCCTCCTGGACATTCAGTAGTGGTTCAGTTTCAAATTCACATTCTGAGGATTTGCTTTTTGCACATACGATCTTAGCCTGAGTATCTCTGAAAGCAAAGCCTAAAGTAACATAGAAGTAACATTCCATGAAAGTAATTTATTTCCCAATGCTAACCCAGCAAAGGAAAGTATAGGACAGGGGTATGAAACAGGGAAGAAGGGAAAGCCCACATCAGGATGATTTATTGGGTTGGCCATTGCCAGAGTCTATTGGTGTTTGATCCTGTGAAAGCTTTTGAGTTTTATGACAAAAACTTGAAAACTGTCTCCCCCAGGGAAGTATGGAAAACCCCTTTGGCTTCAATTTTCTGTTAGTCAGGCATGGCTTTTGGGCTTGTACTAGACTCTGCAGATTCCAGTGGACATTCCACACCATGAAGACAGGGAATTACTGAAACAATAAGAAGATTATCAATATTGCTCCAAGATGAAGTGCTGTCTGGTTGCAGCTGCCTGAATCTGGATGAAAGTGGTGGTTATGGCAGTGGCCGGAATAAATGGCGTGACTGAGAGGAGGATGGATCTGAAATGTTGCATAGGAAATGTCCAATATGACACATTGCTCATGTCTTTCAAGGTAAGCATCCTAATTTCATAAAGTGCTGTCTCCCAAAAATGCTTTAACCAGGTCTCCAATAGGCCATTTGACTATTCCACAAGGCTAGCTTCCTCCTGCTGAGGATGTAGGTATAATAAAATCAGTGAAATCCTCAGATGTCAGCTTACCAGCAATAGGTACTGTTGCTGTTGTCATCACCTCTAACCACCACCACTGGACTGCCACATTTAATAAATCCTAAATTTGCCTTCTTAGATATTCAGGCTGTTTTAGGAACTCAGACCATATTGAGCAATTTGATATATAAAAATAGGGTTATCCCTCATGAACAAAAGCAACTTTAGAGACTGCTTTCTGTCTCTGATTGTTCTTTCCACATGCCTTGCCATGCACACCTATCCTCTTACAGATTTTTGCTCGCATGTGGACTTTGCTTCCTTGTGACTTCAGCTTGCCACTAGCTCTTACAGCCCTGACTCTTTGTCTTGGTTTCTCTTTACGCGTCATGCAGGCTCCACTGTTAACTGCCTCATCCTACCAATATCTCAATGCTAAAATTCTTCAGAGAAACTTTATTCCAGGCCATGTCTTGCCTGCCTTGATAGCCAAGGGCTGGCTGCATTTGGCTATGGCATTTATTATTTTCCAGTAAGCTGGGGTAGCCAGGGGAAGAGGATATGTGGGATCAAACCTGCCTATTTACAGCTTCCTCCTCACTAATTCCAATGGTAGGGTATCTTTCCTTGGCAGGGTCTGTGAGTGCAGCAGGTATCAGCACTGGTCTATCAGCATGTGAACTTTCATACACCAACTGTTCTAATCAGAATGGAAGCCCCACACTCTATCTCAGGAATGAAAGGAGACATAGACATGCACTTATTATATTTGCTAATTGCTTTTTCCTCTCTGTTAATTTGAGTATTTGTATATCTCGAGTATGACAACAAATAATAAATGGATAAGAATTAAATAACCTTCATTTTCTCTTTTAATTCACAAATAACTGTGTATTTTATTCTGTTAATCCAGTTAATTCCCCCAAATTAAATTAATCATCTTCTTTATATAACCAGATTCGTTATGTGAAATACTATCAAATGTTATATTTCATTATGCTTTAAATTTTACGAAGCACTTTTATACCATTATGGCATTCAGTCCTCACAACAACCTGAAGAATTAAGCAATAGAGATTTAACTGAACTCGTAATATCAGTGAAAAAACTGCTGAGCAGCTTGCCCATGCCATATACCTAAAATTTAGCAATGTGCAAATACAGACCTCCTTAAGATTTCCAGTCAAGTGTACCTTCCCCTATACGGTACCATACCATATCTGGTATGTATGTTCATAAAGGTAATTCAGTGAGATCCTGCTTTGCATAATTTCCCTTTATATTTTTATATGACCCTGGAAAAACACACATAAGCACACACATTTTGTGATAATCATTTTCTTTAGATATAAAAGAAAGGAGTTGGAGTAGATGATTTTTAATATCTCTTTTAGTTTATATATATATATATATATTTTTAGTCATGCTAGCACCCTGGGGAAGCCTTTTTCACTTTTATAATATTGTAAGCCATTAGTAGTATTTTTTCTCCCACTTTCACTAAAAATTCAGCTCTTGTGAACTATGCCATGCTGGGCTTGTATTTGTATCTCTAATGCCAAGGACAGCAGCTCTCACACAGTAGGCATTCAATACATTCATCACTTGAGTAATATAACAATTGGAAATCAAATTTTAGTTCATAATTCTGAAGGCATCACATGGTTATATTTGATTAGAGGCCTTGAACAATTGAAAATCAAATTTTAGTTTTCGGTTTAGGGCATTGATATTATTAGAGCCAATGTAAGACCAAATGATGAAGGCCAAGCGAGTCTTCAGTGATTCTACATGGCTCCTCTTTCCAAAGATGTGTGGAGTATGTAATTCATTCACCTACATGTTCAGAATTGATAGAAACAGAAAGATAGACGTTGAAAAAGCCAGAACTGATTGTAAGGATTTAATGAAATAGAGTTAATAAAGTAGATTTAATGAAATCTAAGATACTCTTCTATGAGCAAATAAATGTCTTTGAAAAGTAAACATGGCTTGATTTTGGTTTAGATGATTCAAACACAACCATATAAGAATAAAATATTTCACTTAACTATCAAGTGTATTGCGTTCTTAGTTTTATAGTTGTCACTAGTTTGTTTAATTCACTGTAATTTGTTCCAGTGTCAGTGACTTATCTAGAAAACATCAAACTTAAATGAGACACTTAATGAAAATGAGACACAGGAATGAAAATATTTTTTAAAATGTAACTCTTGGTGTAAAATTAACATTGTGTTTCTATTTAGGGGGCAGAAAACAATTTATACAATAATGTTAAAATACATATTTTGTGCTAGTACAACACAAATATGTAGTAGATATTTTTTAGTATTGGTTTAAATCTAGTGACTACACATCAGTTTTTGTGTTTGTAATTCATTAATAATGTTAAAACCACATGGAAGTTTGAGCCTTCACAATAGAAGTATGATTGAATACGTTGAGGTCCCAGTTTTATGGTATCAGACACACTGAGATAATTTTACTTTTATTAGTTCAGGATGACCACATTTCTGAGAAGTTTAAGTTCCATGCTTGAGTTATGCTTGTTCTCAGTTTTTAAAAAGGCAATTCATTTTTAATAACTGCACCCCATATTTTGTTTATGCCACATATGTTCAATCTAATAATTTATTTTGTTCACTTTGTGCAATTTTCTTAAGACTCCTTCTGTTTTTTTCCTTTGCAAGCATTAAAGTTACCATGGAAATGGTGCCATTGGCATCATGGGTGGAACTTTTACAGAAGTATATCTAGCTGTACTTTGTGAGGTTTTAAGATTCAGACCATGTCATGGAGTGAGAAAAATCAAGGTTGACATGCATTTTACCTTCAATATATGTTTTAGCACATTAGTTACAGAAACCTATGTTGAGGTAACATTTTGATTGAAAATTAAATGAAGAAGAATGAAAGTAAAACGTTAAAGCTCTCCTAGTAACGCTGATTTGTTCATATTATACTTTACTCATATACTGTCAGTCACTTGATAATTTAAATATTAATGGTATATGAATCAAAAGTATCTGTAACACATTATTTGCCTATGTGCCTCCATTGGCAAAATTAAAATTAAGTAAATTGAGCATCTGCGTTTCTTTGATATTGGCATTAGGATATGTATAGTACCAGTAGACATTGATAGATCATGTGGGTAGAGGATACTACACCGTTTACTTGTATTTGTGATAGTTGCCTTCACATGGAGAGTATGCTATATAGTGGAAAGAGCTCATCGTTTTAATATGTTATATGTAGTCTACTGGTCTGCTTTCTATCACTATGGCTCCACTTTTTTAAGAATTTCATATAAATGTAATCATAGCATGTAGTTTATCGTGTCTGGTTTCTTTTACTCAACATAGTGATTTCAAGATTCATACATGCTGTTGCATTCATACCTTTACAAAAATCAACTCATGATGGATAACAGACTTAAACCTAAGGCATATTATCATAAGAATTCTAGCAGAAAATGTTGGAAAAACTCTTATAGACCTCAGCCTAGGTAAAGAATTTGTGAAGAAGATCCCAAAGGCAATTGCAGCAACCACAAAAATAAATAAATGGGACCTGATCAAATTGAGCAACTGTGGGAACATTATGTCTTAGTTTCCTTGCCTGTTAAATTAGGTTAATAATCATTTCTGCTCTATAGGATTGTTGAAAGGATTAAACTGGTAAATTTGTGTGAAACACTTAAAATAGTGACTTGTAAATAATAAGTGCTACTAGTAATCATTTTTATATATAAGTGCTATCAGTAATGAGTGTATCATCAGAATACTTTCCTATTACCTCATTTGCTATCTCAAATGATATGCTACTTTTCATTCCTTATGTCTCAAAACTAATGGCAAATAAAATTAACATATTTAACTGAAACTTAATGTTTACCTCCAGCAGTTCTTGAAGAATCCCAAGACATATGTAGCAATATGTAAAAGAGATATCAAATTTCCCTATAGTAGAGTCTAAAAGGACACCTGGCAATGTTTTCTTTTAAAATTCTCAACTATAATAGCTTTTCCTGTTCAATGCTAAACAGTGATACATGTCAGGCTTTGCAATATTTGAAATATTATAGAAAGAACCCATCAATAAAATAAAAGAAAGCCACAGAGTAGGGGAAATCTTTGAAAGATTTCCCAAGTTTTTCTAAATCTTTTCAAGAAAATCAGGGAAATTCCAAACAGAGACTTGCATGTGTATTTACTCATGCTCAAGAGAGATCAGAAAATTCATTCTGTTGACATTAGATTTTTTTGTATGTTTTGTTTTGTTTTGTTTTCCCACTCCTATACACAATCACTTTGAAGCTCATGGCAAGGATGAAAGAATAAGGATGGTATCTTCTAGACAATGTTTTCTGATATGTATTAAAGATATTAATAATTTCAGAACAGGCTAATTTTTTTGTTTAATGTTTCACTCCCTGTGATGACAAACATCTTATTTGATAACAATTCTCAGCCAGGCACTGCAGTGCAGGCCTGCAGTAACAGCTATACAGGAGACTGAGGCAGGAGGATTACTTGAGCCCAGGAGTTCAAGGCAGCAGTGAGCTATGATCACACCACTGCACTCCAGTCTGGGAGACAGAGCGAGATCTTGTCTCTAAACTAAAGAAGGCAAAAACAAAACAAAACAAAAAAAATGAAAATATCCATTAATAACTTTCAAATCATTTGATTGCACAGTGTTATCATTTTGCATAGATACAAAATTTGAAATTTGAAAAACTGAGAGAAAAATAATAATAAACCTAAAATGTAAAGATTATCTGGTCTTTAAATAAAAGGCCATAGCAAAAAGTTACTGGTAAAACGGAATATCAATTTAAAGGAAACAGATCTCTTAAGGAACTGGAAAGACCAACATGGAGATAGTTGCAATTATTCAAGCTGGAGTTGATGAAAGAAATAGAATCTGGATGTATTTAAGAGGTAAGACTTAGTAACTAGAATTTGTAGAATATAGGACAAGGAAAATACAGAATTTATGCAAGGATTTGGATCTGGTTTCACTTTTGATCCAGGAAACAAAACCTGAGTTCACATTGACATGAATTTCAATTACTCTCTGAAGATCATTTTCTTGATTCTCCGCCTAATTATAAGTGTAGGAAGTTGTGTTTACAGTATTAAGGATGTGGCCATGAATTCAGATGGTCGTGTACTATACCTCTGGAAAGTGAAAAAGTTTATACTGTAAGAGGAATTAAGAGGAGAGCTCTGGACAAGGGAAGGAAAACTTAGTAGAGACCCTAAGGGTTGTGAAATACTTATACTAGACTTTCAGGAAAAGTGGAGAAGGTGCTGATTAAGCTTACATTAAAGGGACTGTTGAGAAAGACAGAAGACCAAGCTAAGTTCTAAAATAATAAATTGTATGGCACTAACCTGTTCAATATCCTAGTTTTCTCTAGGGTGTTCAACGTATCAGTTGTAAAAGCAGAGAGAAAAATTCAGAGTATTTTGTTTAGCAAAAATATCAAGTAAAAAAAATACTCACACACATATATACATGCACATACATACACACACACATATATATTTAAATATACATGCATATACAATAAAATTATTTATTTTCTGGGGTATTACTTAAAATTATACATGAAATAATCCATGAACATTTTAGTCTTGTTATACACTTTATGTATGCTTGATGGATATTAGACATAAAATATCATATTGAATTTCCCAAAAACAATTGAATAAAAGTAACATTGCTCTAAAACTTTAGGAAATT
Source organism: Lepilemur ruficaudatus (assembly GCA_963574885.1). Lineage (NCBI taxonomy): Eukaryota > Metazoa > Chordata > Mammalia > Primates > Lepilemuridae > Lepilemur > Lepilemur ruficaudatus. Next base: position 32,695 of record CAUYRT010041758.1, read on the forward strand.
GACACATAAAATAAAAATAAAATATTAAAAGATAAGAGCATATGTTAAAGTATTCTATAAGTACATAAATCTGATAAGTGAAAGCTCAAAATATTGTAGAGAACATACTCATTATATAAAATTTAAGCAAATTGAATAATGTCTTTCATTAAATGATGGATATACAGCTTTAATCAAGAAGAAAAAACTATAACATGAAAACCCATTGAATTAGAGGGCAGGAGAAAGAAATGAATATTCATAAATACCCTGAAAAAAAACCCAACACACTCTATAAACAAAAGCTCATTAGTACTTATAGGTCCAAGGTGTTTCCTGGGCCTATATATGCTTATGTTTACACTGGTTTTGTAGGGGTTAAATACAGTGAAACCAACAAATATTTTTTTAAACATTAAGTAAATTATTTGTATGCTATGAAGAAAGTGTAAATATTTTAAGACTTATAAATAACATGATGTTTTAAATATATTCTCTTTTTCTAGGGGTAGAATCAGAAAAAATTCTGATTGTTAACACCATTTAAGGTTATCCTGGAACAAAGCATAATCAGGAATATATTTGAAAAGAATAAAGTCAGAGGCAGTACAAATCTTTTGCAAATGCATTAAGAAGTAGTTATTTTACATTAATATAGGCTTTTATTAATAAAATAGTCATTGCTAAAAACCAGTGTTTTATGATTCACTTTGTCTACACATATGTTACTCTCTATCAATAAATCCACTTACCTCTGCACTATATCTCTCAGTATAATTTAGGAACACAATGAGAGTAATGAACCCATTTTTATTGCCTTCCAAAACTCACAATTAAAAAAAAAAATCCCAACACAGGAAGCATAAGGGTTGATCCCGCAGACTCATAAATATGTGGAGAACACAACACACACACAAAATGTGCTGAGAAATATAAAATATGAACATAATTGCCTTAGGGGCAAAGTGCCTTGTTGGGATTGGGTGGGTTTCACGTGAGTTACTGAGAAGAATAGACAGAGACAAGCTTCCTGTTCATAGGAAGGAATCACATTATAGAAAGTTGGCCAAAATTGACTCTAACTCTGAAGGAGAAGCCTTGATATTTTCTAGTATGTCAACAGTATTTTCCAGTATAAGACTACTGTCAAATATGCTCATACATCATATATCATAGTTCACATTTACCAGGAAGTGAAGGACTATTTTCTGTGTTTTAAGGCAACCTCAAAGATTAAGTTTGGCAACATAATACAAAAATATCCTAATGTAAATTTAGGGTCCTTTTTAGCACTGAAATCATTCTGCTCAATTGCTGCTATTGGCATTGCCAAGAATATGATACTACACTAAGGGGAAATAAGACTTAAAAATATTAATATAGAGGAATAAAAGTTCCAAGCTGAGAAGCATATATTGTAGTAGGGAAGACAAACATTTAAATAAAGACAGATAATATCGCCTGCCAAGTACAATAATAAAGATATAATTCAAAGTGAAATCAAAGCACAAAAATATTCACTTTAATGTGTCTGAATCTAAGGGATCTGCCTTCATATATAGAATAAACAAAACATTTATTTCTGCATTTCATTCAAACAACATTAAAAAAAGACAAATAAATAACTGAAATAAGGAATATCTTGAACATATAAATAAATGATCATGAATAACACATGTGAACAGGAACAATGAGCATGAGGTAGGCACTAGACACGTAAAGGAGAAAAAAATGATGAAAGGACTCTATAAGTGAGCTCAGAAATTATATTTATTTTGCAACCATAAACTTTTTTACAAATTGGTATTTATTGATCCCACATGTTTACACAGATTGGTATTGGTCTATAAGTGAATACAATTTACTGCTGAGCATAGGTGCTCTAAATTGGAACATTACAACTGAACTGTTCAATATTCATCAAAGTTGTTTTTTTCCAGTGCTTAGGATAGAAGGAGCCCCTAATTTTGCTGAGGTAAGCAAGCCATGGACACTTTATGAAGACAGGACATAAGAAGTCCTGGGGATATTATTAAACTGAGCAAGCTTATGTCCTAAGTGAGGTTCCCAGATAAAATACAGGATGCTAAATTAAATTTAATTTTCAGATTATAAATGTAGCTATAGAGATTGAAATAGATAGAAAAATAGATTTGTAGACAGATATAAAGTATATGTCCCATATAATATTTGAGAAATATTTATAATAAAAAAGCATTATTTATAATTCAAATTTAATTGGATATCTTATATTTAGTTTTTTTACTTTCATTTTCTTGATATCTTATATTTTAATTTGGTAATCTGACAACTCAAGTCTCAGCAGTTTTATTCTTTCTCCATATGTTAGGATAAAACCTATTTCCTTTATAAAAGTTTCTGTGATGATATCACTTCTAAGCATCTTTAAGTTTTTTGAATTTATGTCTAAATAAGGTTAGAGATTACTAAATTGGATTTAGGAGAGTGTTCAAAGAGAAGTTGTTAACACTGCTGAGTTATCACATGAACAAACCACAACATGTTTTTACTCCTACAGGCAATGTTAGAACACCTATTTGCCATACATTAGATTCCAACTAGAAAATACACAGCAGCAGCAGCAGCAGAGTATCACATGCCATGCAAAACAGGCAATCCTAGGCCTACGTCATATTATTTACCCGCTTTAATCACATTTCAAAAAATGTTGGTCAGAGCTGCATTTTTGTAAGTTGATGAGTGGCTTGGTTTTGCACATAGCTAAGACAGTAGTATGATATGTATATTCATGATATATTATGTAGTGTTGCTTTCTAGATTACATGTATGAGACCCTGTTGAAGGTCCCCTGTGATTCTAGGAGGCCATGGAATTAGGAACCCTCCAGTCTATTGTCTTGAGAAGCAAATTCTCCCCATCTCATTCCCCAAGCTTATAAGTATTAATATTATCAAATTTCTAAAATATTTTATATTAGAAATAGGAAGTTTGATATCAAACAAGTGTGAAACTATAAAGGGAATTACAAGAACCTCGACTAAATCATCAGGTTAGCATCAGTTAATTTCCTGTGCCAGGAATTCAGAATCATGGAGTCGTCATTTCTACCTAATCAGCATAACATAGAATGTTTCTGTAACAGTCCTCTCCGTCCATCTTTTTAACACAGTAAAAATCATCATGTAATATCTAAAACGGCTTCTTTCTCCCCACATCCTCACCAGCACTTATCTTTTTTGTTGTTGTTGATAATAGCCATCCTAAGAGCTATGAGGTGATATCTTATTGTGGTTTTGATCTGCATTTCCCTAGTGATTAGTAATACGGTACCTCTTTTCATAAGCCTGTTGACCATTATATGTCTTCTTTGGAAAAATGTCTATTCTGTTCTTTTGCCTGTTTTTTAATTGGATTTTTTACTCTTGAGTTCAAAAGTCCCTTATACATTTTGAATATTAAACTTTTATTAGATATCGTTTGCAAATATTTTCTCTAATTCTGTACATTGCCTTTTCATGTTATTTCCTTTGAGTGTAGAATTGTGTTAGTCTGATGCAGTCCCATTCGCTTATTTTTGCTTTTGTTCCCCATTTTTTTGATGTCATATCCAAGAAATGATTGCCAAAGCTAATGTGGATCTGGCCACTCAGCTATATCATGCTGAGTTGTAAAGATCATTTTCATTTTCATTACCATGTATCCACATTGGTTTACATAATCATTAAAGAAAATAATAAAGCTACCAGTCCTCAAGAAATTTGAAATATAAAATTTAAAAAGCTAACACAAATAAATGTAACAACATAAAAACTGAATACACCCAGGAAAGAGCAGCATATTGTGTAAAGACTATCTAATTTCAGTAATCCCCAAACTTGAACTTCCTGAGAAACCATCATGTATTAGAAATAATTTCAGAGCTAAATAAGTGTATAAGTGTTATCTTTGTCAAAATCTTAATGAAAAGTTCTGATCACAATGAGAATTATAAATTTTATAATTTTATGGGATCTTAAATCTTTTGCAAGAGTTACTTAGTATTAAGCTAATCAATGAGTAAGAATCTCAAGTGAAAGCTATATACAACAAGGCTATTTAACTTCAATGGAATCTCCGAAGCCAATGAAATACAAGAAATGTCATCAAACCATAAATTAGAGAACTCACTTCTTCCCTCCAAAAAGTGGCTGATCTATCCAAAAAGTTAATAAGTTGATAATGATTTATTAATCATTAAAATTGTGAGCTATACTTATTTATCATCATGTTAAAATATTTTAAATGTATTAAAAGACACTAATAAGAACAAAATTCCTGGTGTCATACACTGTCTGATGTGGAATTACTTTGCTCTTAAAATAAATGAGAAATTATACTATTAAATTTTAATCTATTTAAAGATATATATCCTTTTTCATTTCTGGTTATTTTAAATAACAGAACATTAAATTATTTACTAAATATATACAGGCATAATCAATTTATTTCATATGTAAAAACTTTCTCTAAACATAAAATTTCAAAACTAAACATACTTACTTAAATATATGTTTTGAAAAGTGAGGAAAAAAATCTTTATTCTATTTTGAAAACATTAATGCATTTAAAATTTGTTTTTCTATTTTGAATCTTTCCTAAAAAGCATTTATGTTTTGTTTCCTATACATTTAATTCTTCACAGACTCAAGCAGAAAAGATTGGACAGTGGAACTTTCCTACTCCTTGAAAAGTCTAACTAAAAGTTTTACTAATGTTATTGCTGAACTGGATCAAAACATTGCTTACTAACAAAGGTACTGAAAATATCTTGAAGGCTATAAGAAAATATATTTCTGTGTGACTCTGGAAGAGGGGGATCTTTTTTCAGATAAACTCTGAGTAAGGTGTGTAATCCTTTGTGTGACTGTTTGAAAACCTTCTCAAGTTTATTCATCAAAAATGTATCTTTTATGGCTGAGTAGTACTCCATGGTATACATATACCACATTTTATTAATCCATTCATGAATTGATGGCCACTTGAATTGATTCCACATCTTTGTGATTGTGAATTGTGCTTCAATGAATCAATATCTTTTGCAACAATCTGGATGGAACTGGAGACCATTCTCCTAAGTGAAGTATCACAAGAATGGAAAAACAAACACCACATGTACTCACTACTAAATTGGATCTACCCGATCAGCACTCATGTGCATAGATGGAAGTAAAACTCAACGGAAATCATGCAAGTGGTGAGGGAATGGGCAAAATTCGATCTAACAGGTACAATGCACACCATCTGGGTGATGGGCATACTTATAACTTTAACTCAAGCAGTACAAAAGTAATCCATGTAACCAAAACATTTGTACCCCGGTAATATTCTGAAAAAAGAATACATAAATAAATAAATCTTTTATTATTTTGTCATAAAAAGAATAAAATCCTATCATTTGTAACAACATGAATGGAATTGGAGAACATTACGTTAAGTAAAGTAAGCCAGGCACAGAAAAACAAATGTCACATGTTCTTGCTCATAGGTGAGAGCTAAAAAAATGGATCTCATGGAGGTAGTGAATAGAATGGTAGTGACCAGAGGCTAGCAAGGACAGAGGAAAGAGAAGTTAAAGAGGGGTTGGTCAATGGGTACAAAATAACAGTTAATTAAAAGGAATAAGACCTAGTGCTCAGTAGCACAGTAAAGTGACTATAGTTAACAATAATTTATTGTATTGTATATTTCAAAATAACTAGAAAAGTAGATTTGGAATGTTCTCAACACAAAATAAAGATGAATATTTGAGGTGCCAGATTTCCCAATTACCCAAACTTGACCATTGCAATTTATATACTTGTATCAAAATATTGTATGCACCCCATAAATATATATAGCTATTATGCATCCATAAAAATTAAAGATAAAAGAGAGTTAAAAAATATATCCTTTATGATTCTTAATCCTTACTGGAGAATAGCCTGATTAACAAAAGTATGAGAACAAAATTCTATTTAATAATGTCTAAGTTTCTTGTATTTGTGACATAAAAAAATACCAACACATAATTTGAATAATTCATACACAATTTGATATGTTATATGGTATATGTTGATTATATTCTTTGTTATAATTTATTCATCTAATAAACATTTTCCATTATCTACTCTGTCACATGCATTATGCTAGGACATAAGGGCAAAATATTGTTAAACATGATTTTTGCCCCTTCGAAATTATTATCCAAGTAATCTGTTTTTGTTTGTGACATTGGATTTGCATCTGTGCTAAGTAAATAAAATATTCTAAAAATGGGATATTTGTTAATGCTTAGAGAAGAAAAATTAAATATGGATGAGTTTATGTTCTGTTTGTACACTCGGTTGAAGGACATTTTTTCCATAGAAATAGAACTTTAGGCTTTTGTTGTTGATATCTCACACAAATAAACTTAGCTTACATATGATTCCTGAGGGACAGAGATAATTACATTCTTGAAAAAACATGTTAGTAGAACACTGACTTAAATAGGAATACTAAAACAAGTAAATAATTGTTTCTGAAAAAGTTATGAATCTTCTAATTGATCTTTAATACTGAATACATTAGTTAGGATACATGGCAAACAGTTAAGCAAAACTCCTGTTTATGGAGAATCCATTCATATGATTGTTCCAGTCCTATGATTTGGATCAGGGTTACTTTTTCTTTACATCTAGGGCATAATCCAGACTCAATAATTTTACATTCAACAGTAATGTAATATCATATTTGTTATTTTTGAGCAATACTGGACATCATATATGTTATCTATTTTGTAGTACATACCACGGCAAAAATAGCTATAATGCACTAACCATGTTTCTATGTAGTAGGGACAATGATAAGTAATATAAATTGTTATGTAAAACTTAATCCCTAAAATAACAATGTTTTTAAAAAAAGATAATTTTCATTAAATAGATTTGTGAACTGGCCTATAGTCAAAAACCGATTAAATAGTGGACACAATATTGTAATCCAGGTCTTTCTCACTATGTTGCCTGATATTAACACATTTATTTTTCTTCCTACCATATGATTATTTGGACTTAGGATCATAGAAAAAGATATACTTAAAAATAATAATTGGGAGTAAATTATAAAAAAAATAAACTGTATTTATATGGACATTTACTTGGTGGATAGATAATAAAGTGACAGTTTTGTTTTGGAGTTACTTAATTCAATTTTCTACACACTTGTAAACTAACAATTACTGGAGTTGTTAATATTTTTCTGGAGTAACTATATTATTGTTTCTGAAAACATTCTGTCTTAGTCCATTTGGGTTGCTATAACAAAATACCATAAACTGGGGAGCTTATAAAACACAGAAATTTATTTCCCACAGTTCTAAAGACTTGGAGGTCCAAGATTAAGGTGACAACAGATTCAGAGTCTTGTTTTGTAGTTCATAGTAGTTTCTTCTTGCTGTGTCATCACATAAGGAGAAGGGCAAGGGTCTCTATGGCACCTCTTTTATAAGGGCACTAATCTTATTCATCAGGGTTCCACCTTAAGGCCTAATCACCTTTCAAAGGCCTCACCCCTAATATCATCACTTTAGTGGGTAGACTTGCAACATAAGAATTTTGGGAGGACACACACATTCAGACCACAGCACATTCTATAATATTTTTGTATTTGCAATTACACTGTTCTTAGTACAAAGTAATTATAACGTGTTGGTTTTTGTACTTATAATAATCTCTCAGTTACAAAGGGCATAAATGTATGGCCCTAGTTAGTGAATAAAGAAAATGAAGACCAGAAAGGTAAAGCTATTTCTCTAGAGGCTCACATGGCTAGGTAGCGGTAGAGCTGAAATCGAGTAGTTTTCACTTCCTGTCTTATTTATGCCCATTAACAAGTGAATATTTCAAGTAACATTAAATGGATTCATTTTAATGATATTTTATAATATATTACCATGTTAATCCATAAATGGTATATAGACGTCAATATAATGATGACTAATCATTACTTACAGGATTCCCCAGACAGCTAATTTCCTCTTACGCTACTAAATTCTCTTCACCCTAGGCTTTTATAATTCATTCCTATATTGATTATTATTTATAATACTCCTCAAAACACTGCTATCCAATTTGCAGCTATAAATTTGAAGAAATCTCAATAAGAATAAACTAAGTAGAGATATACACACACTATGCCATCATTAAACATGTCAAGGTTTGGAAGTCTCTGATTTCTCCTATTCTTAATATTGTAGTATTATGTGTGCAAATTAGAAATAGTGAACCATATTCTTTTTTAAATTTGATATTTATTGAGCCTATAAATATGATGTCATACATTGGATTTGGATTATAAAATTTTATTTTAAATTTTAGTTTGTTTCTATGATTTTATCTTAGCATTCTTTGTATTTTCTCTATTTCAGTTATGATTTCACTTCAAGAAAAATTAAAATAATAGTATTTATTCATAATTAAATTTGTCACTTTGAAATCCCCAAGAATGGAAATAATCCAGGTTGTAATTTATATCCAGAGATCAAAATTAATGCTTATGAAACCATAGTTCAATAGGCATCATTTATGAACAATATGAAGAAGAGAGTCAAGAACACCATTTTTATTAGCGACAAATAGATGGATTCTAGATAAATTCTAGAAATAAAGTTGATATAACTTGCTGACTCTTTGGATATATTGAATGAGAAGTATCAAGAATCCTTCAGAGACTTTAGGCTTGAAAAATTAGAATGGATTATGATACTGCTTACTGAGGTAGGGAAGACTAAAAAAGAATTCAAGGGCAAAGACAGGCAGAGTTCTTCTGCCTAGGCCACAGTAAAGTCAGGTTATTTTTAGTAAATGAGACCAAAAACACATTTTGTCAAACATACATCATCATAGCTCCAAACAAGATGGCAAAGGTATGCACTAGAAATCGTCAGTGAATGAATGAGAAAACACCTTCAAAAATAGACTTAATATTAGACAGATCAGCAGAGAGTAAAACGCCATGAACTGGAAACTGGAAACCACAGGATATTTTTTCACTTGTATACAACATGGCTCACTTTCACCGGGTTATTTGAGATCTGCTTCTATTTGACTCTTGTATCTTAGAAGTTGGGTACTATATGCGCATTTTTTTCCACTAGAATCCTAGAACCTAGTATGTGACCAATAAATATTTATAAATGTTTCTCGACCGAGTAGCTACCATGCATGTTCAGAGGCAGTTGAATTCACTGTGAAATTTTTTTTAAAAATCTTAAAAAATAAAGTAGTTCCTGCAGGTTTATTCTATTTTTATCTAAGTGCCATATAATATGCAAAAATATCTTATTCTTTCTATTATATGATAGGCTGTCAGAATCAACTTTGTTCTATCCTTTCATTCCTACCCTATACTTTATGCTTTTCAAATACCTACAAAACATATTCAAAGGCAGCTGTCAGGTACTTTGGTCTGAGTACAAAAAATGAAATTGAATAAAAGAAAGGGAATATATTACCTTAGAATTTTAAGCCATAAAATTTTTTTCAGAATTATGGTAATTGGAACACTTGCACAGGTTTAACAATGCAGAATAAGAAATAGAGCAGCTTTTTATCTCTTTAAGCTTATTACCATAATGATTGAAATGAATGTGCAAAAATACTTGTCTATACAGTTACACACCATATCTGAGACTAAATGATATGTAAATTAGTTCTCTGCATTTACCTCAAGATTGCTACTTTTTAAGAGCATATTTTACATCTTATTTATAAAAATCAATACCTAAAATTAAGCATAGACAAAATTTTTAAAACATGAAGATTAGATTGAACATGTAATTAAAATGCAAAAACATTTATTATAAATAAGTAAAAATGGCAACTATATTGCTTCTCTATAATTTAAAAAATGTTACTTGCTATCAAGTGGGCAAAAAAATGTTTATTAGTTGTACACCAAAACAGAAATTATTAAGACACAATTAACATTTTGCTTCTAAAAAAATGACCAGTTTACCAGAATGCAAAATCTATGGTAACTTGCGTACTATTAACTAACAGAATGAGCAGCAGCAAATATTACCTTTATTTTTGTCTATGCATTTGAATTTTTTTTTTTAAATACCAATGTTAGCATTTAGGACTTCAACCATGCATATATTAGTACAAAATTATCCTTGCCCAAAGAGATATATGGCATTTTCTCTCAGGTCCTGGGAAGTAGTCTCTAAGCTTTTAAAATGTCCCACCTGATGAAAGTATCTTTGTTTAGTAGGGTCTACACCAGATAGTCTAATAATGTGATTTATGGTGGAGGCTATGTTCATACAGTATCAGCTCTACTTCCTGAAGGGCTAGAGACTGATGACGGCCATATGGGCAGTTAACCATGTTTATGGGATAGAGCCCCAATAAAAAGGATGAACACTAAAGCTCAAGTGAGCTACTCTGGTTGGCAATAGTCTGTGAGTGCTGTCACACATCATTGCCAGCAAAATTAGTGCTATCTGTGACTCTACTGGGAGAGGACAACTGGAAGCTTCAAGTGTGTGTTACTTTCTTAGACTCTGCCCTATACAACTTTTCTTTTGACTGATTTTAATCTGTATCCTTTTAATAAAATAAACTGTAGCTGTGAGTACAAATCTTTCAGTGAGTTCAGTGAGTTCTTTTCATGAATTATCGAAACTGAAGGTGATCTTAGGAATACTTGAAGGTGCATTTTGTGTCAGAAGTGGTGGTCCTGGGGACTCCTGAACTTCCAATTAGAAGTGAGAGTAGTAATGTAGATTGTCCCTAACTTTGCAATTAAAATTACTTTAATTCTAATTTTTATGATCTTTTAACTTACATCTATTAACTATACCTATTAATCATTTAATCCTTGTAATACATTCCTAAATTAAGTATTATTATTAAGTCTATTTTACAAATAAAGCCATTGAAATAGTTGAGTACTTTCCTCTAGGTCCTAAAGCTATCTCTCACATTGGGGAAAGGAAATGAATGCTTAGCAATCTTAATTAATTTTTGTATTCTAACTTCATGGTTGAAATGCCTTATACCAACTTGAGGTTATTTAATCTCGCACATATTAAAATTATTAAGAATAAGTAGAATATAAGACATAAAATATTACTGAATTTTTAAATTTACAAGCTAAATTGCAAACACTTTCATAGAGAACTCCTTTCTCTTGGTCTAATAAACAAATAAAGATCTTATCCAATTCTGTTTCTAAAGATTATAATCTTTAAAAAAATTTCTCAAGGATTTCCTTAATCAGAGAGAAAGAGAATTTTGAGGAAAAAAATTAGATTTTTGATTATTCTTGGGAAATAAAAGATTTGGCTTCTCAAATATTCTGAGATTTGAGACATGTTCTCCAGTAATCAGAAAATCGGAGTACAGTCCTAGGATAGTGTTCAATAAGCGTGTTATGTAAGCACCATCAAGATGTAGACGCTTGTTAAGACCCTTAAAACAACTTGCTCATCTGCTAAGCTTATGGTGAACTCATAAATCAATTTGAGCATTTCTAGAAAACATTCACCTGGTGATAATCACATTTGATATCTCTAACAGAGCGTACCTGAGCCTTATTCTAGAAGAAGGTAACCTGAGTAATCTTAGGAATACATAACACAAATAAATTCCACTTATGACTTGACTGAAGCACTAATGCAATGCAGTTTGAGACAATGAGTCCCTTGAAATATTTACTTAAACAAGCGTTGAATGGGTGACAGGATTCGTTTACCAAGTCATGTACAAAGTTGTTATAGATAATTGATTAAAACACAGAAAAATAACAAGTTATATATCTTACAAGAGAATTATTTCGTCCTATTTAAATTAATTCAACAACTGAGTTAATTTTTTAAAAGAAAATTTATGAATTATTTAGCAAAGAATATTAGAGAACACCTTCACTGACACTAATCATAGTCAGATTTCAGTTATTTGATTATATTGGACTTGGAAAGAACTTAAGCATACGGGCAGAGACAAAAGGCTAAAACTTATAAAGTATGAAGAGTAAGGGAGATTAAAGTATTGGGACATTGAGTGATTGCGTGTGTGTGTGTGTGTGTGTGTGTGTGTGTGTGTAGGAAACTATTGTATTTATGTACTTGGCAATACTTCTAAAAAGAATAATCATGAAATAGTCTATCTTATTTGGTAATTATATAACATATGGCAGGAATTAATGGCAAATATTTTTATGGCCTAATGTGACTCTCATTTGGAGAATGAGTAAATGACTATGTTTATTCTCTGAGGGTATAACTGATTATACATAGTGGATGCAATCAAGAATTAAATGCAACCTAATAAAATCAATATAAAACTTTCAGTTTTTATTTATTCAATAACACTCCAAAATAATCATGTTAGCTAAAATAATAATCTCAAGCTTTGAATTTAGTCAGCACAATAAAAGGTTTATTGGGTCAAAGTTTTTATTGTTTATGCCACAACCAAATTTCAGAGTCATGTGTGAAATTTCAAATTCATGTTTATTTGCTAATTATCATTAATGATCCTCCAAATCAAAGATAAAAAATAAATGAAATTCTTTGATAACAGAAGTGTTAATTGAATTTTAATTAATACTTATTTTCTTTGTTCTTTCTCTGTGGAAATTAATCTTTTTATGTTATACCTGCAAAACACACATAAAATTATAATAGGCTCAGTTCCCTCTTTTACCCATGGTGTTTTTAAAAAGTGTTCCTTCAAATTTTCTTTTTTTTTTAGCCCATAGTTCTACACATGTTGTTTATCAAATTTTGCATGACAAATCACTTTGCAGTCACATTAGGGTCTTAGAATAAATCTTTTTGTGGAATCCATTTGTTACTTTGATCATCTTTTGGGTCACTTGCCAAAGGTACAGTCACTGGAAACTAGTCATTTAGATTGACAAAGGAAAGTGAATGCAGCAAATAGAGCATAGGAAGACTAAAAAGAATATATTAATGCTAAGTTGATCACAGCTGCAAAATGAAGTATGTCTGATTTACTACAATGCATCTGTACCGAAACTATTTCATTATCCTTAGGTAAGGTAATTTATTTATAAAAGAGCACCAAAGATAATTTAATGTCAACATAGTCCATAATTTTTTAGTTCCCTAAAGTTTCTATAGGCTACTATAACTACTTCCATATCTGGGAACCCTCAGAAGATAAATCCAAGCTTACACATCTAAAGTCTTTTTTTGTTATTGTTGTTTAAGCAATACCCATCCATCAACGTCTCAAAACTGATTTTATCATTCTTTCACTTTTTGTCACTAATCTCTACCACTTATTTTGCCATTTCATTTCATTATCTTCCATTTCTCCTTGGATCTAGTATTTTCTCTTTGCAAATACAAAGTTTGTTCTGGACCCAGTTAACAAATATTCAGGCCTAAGAGTTCATTCATTCCTTCCAGAAAGAGGAATAGAGACAACCAGAGTGCTAGCTTTCCTCCATCCAGACTCTTTTTCTACCCTTTCTCTCCCCTACCCATAGCTGCTGAGAGAGACAGCTGAGCCAGGACTCTCAGGAGTTCCTGCTCCCCCACTGTGGGTGTATACAACATACTGGGGCTTTCACACAAAGAGGAGCTCAAACCTTTCCTCTTAAAAACTGCACAGGACTAAAGGTGCTCACACTGTGAGCTCCTTGCTCACCAGCCCTCCCCAGTGCTGATTTGTCCAGCTGCTCCATAAGAGAAGGGCACACCCTAAAGTGGAGGGACATCAAACCTACTTGAGCACCCCATAGGCAACTTGGGACCAGCATGTTTCTCCCTGGCACAGTCAAGGACTGATCTTTGGGGACCTGGAGATAGGCCCATAGGCCAGACTCCATACCCCTAGGACTTTGTCATGTTGTTCAGGGGAATGGAGGGGAGATTTGTAACTAATTTTGGGAGGCAAGGGAGCCTGCATGTGCGGAATTGAAAAGAGAGCATAGTGTGGGTCCCAGCTGCAACACATTTGTGGAACACCCCTCCCCCATAGAAAGGCTGTGCTCTAGAGCCAGGGAGGGATCCTGGATAGGGAAGCTCCCAGCCGACAGCACCATTTTGGGGAAGCTCAGCTAGTTTGAGGCTCCTGTCTACTGACAGACACTGGAAGTAGACTGCAAACCAGGAGAGAGGGGAAAAAAAGCAAAACTCACACCTGTGTTCCAGATGGTGAATCTCAGATGGCCCCACCTCCACAAGCAGACTTTCTGGCTGGGTGGGGCCACTTTAGCCTCTCCCTGGTGGCTTTCCCCAGAAGCTGGGAGAAGACTTTTGACCCCTGCCAAAACAGCTACCTTACTAACTTTCGTGAAGCCTGAGGACAAGCTCACAAAATCCAGCCCTACCAACATTCATTCCCCCACCTGCCTCTACTGTGGTGGAGAATAAGGATTCATCTGGAAGTTCCAGGGCCCCACCAACTACCTGGGGAATTTGGGTGCTTCTCTTAAGGGGATACAGCCATTCACAAGTCCCCAAAACAACACTACACATTGTTCCTTCTGGCAAGCACCACCTACTGACAGGGAGGTTAATTTGCACAGCATTCACTGACTCAATAATACAGGGTGTGGTTGATTGTTACCCATAAGCACCACCTACTGTCTCAGAGATTAAATTGGGTGTTCCAATACAATTCACATTGTTAAGACCACAGGGCTGGGGAAAGAGAAAGAAATTTAAATACCTCCAACCTCCCTCATCAAAGAGAAACAGAAAATCTGCCCACACACATAGTTCACTACTGCTATAGCCTGCAAACAACTAGCAACTGAGAAAACCAACACACTATGGATATCAATAACCGAGGCATCCATCCAGAACTTAAATCACCATCAAAGCACCAAGTAGAGCCAAAGGTTCTTACTCAACATATGCTACAGATACTCCTGTGCAAGTGAGAAGGCAAAATAAAGCCCCACCCAAACAAAAGAAAATCCAAAAAGAAAAAGTGACAGCTGCCTCAGATGAGAGAACATTGGAGAAAGAACTCTGGCAGTATTAAGAATCAGAGTGAAAGGACACCCTCCCAAACAAAAGGGAACATTAGCACTTTAGTAGCAATGAGTATCAATGAAAATGAAAATACTTAAGTGACAGATAAAGAACTCCAGGAATGTATTATAAAGAAGTTCAATGAAATCCAAGAGAAAATGGAAAATCAACTCAAAGAAACCAGAAAAACAATTCAGGAAATGAATGAAAACTTCACTAAATAGTTTGACATATTAAAAAGGAATAGAACTTAAAGAAATTAAAATGTACTTAAGGAAATACAAAACACAGTGGAAAATTTTACAAATAGACTAGACCAGGTAGAAAAAAGAATCTTACAGCTTGATGATAACCCTTTCAAATTAAAAAAGTCCGCCAAAAATAAAGAACAGAGAGTTAGGAAGAATGAACAAAGCCTATAAGAAATATGGTATTAGGAAAAACAAAGCTTATAAGAAATATGGAATTAGGAAAAAACAGACAAGTATAAGAATCATGAACATCCCTGAGGGTGAAGAAGAAAATGCATAAGGACTGGAAAACCTATTTGAGGGAATAATTGAGAAAAACTTATCTGGTCTTGCAAGAGATTTAGACATCCTTGCAGGATGCAAGGTACAAGAAGCTCAATGAGCACTTGGGAGATTCATCAAAAAGAAGCAGTTACCAAGACACATAGTCATCATACTGGCCAAAGTCAACATGAAGGAGGAGCTGCTGTAAACCATGAGGTCAAAACATCAAGTAACTTACAAAAGAAAACCCATCAGGCTAATTGCAGGCTTCTCACCTAAACCCTTACAAGCCAGAAGAGATTGGGGCCCCATCTTAAGTCTTCTTAAACAGAACAACTTCCAGACTAGAATTTTGAATCCTCCAAAACTGTCATATATAAGTGAGGAATAAAGACTTTTCCAGACAAGCAAATATGGACAGAATTTGTCAAGACCAGACCTTCCCTACAAGAAATACTCAAAACCGCATTATATATAAATCAGCATGATAGACACCCACTGTGTCTGCAGAAAAGCTAAAGCTCAGAGCTCATACAAAACAATAGCACAACAGGTAAAAAAAAAAAAAAAAAAAAAAAAAAAAGGCAGTAAGTTACAACCCAAAAGGATGAACAGAACAGGATCCCACATATCAATTCTACCAATCAACATGGATGTTTTGAATGTTCCACTCAAGACACACAGGCTGGATTAATGGATGAAAAAATTCAACCTAAGTATCTGCTGCTTCCAGGGAACACATTGAACCTACAAGGACTCATACTGATTCAAGGGGAAGAGATGAAAAAAAAAATATTCCATGCAAATGGAATCCAAAAGACAGCAGGTGTAGCCATCCTCATAGCAGATAAAATTAACTTTAAATCAACAATAGTAAAGAATGACAAAGAGGGCCATTATGTAATGGTAAAGTGAGCAATCCAACAAGAAGACATAACAATCCTAAATATATATGCATCTAACACTGGAGTGCCTAGATTTATAAAGTAAACCCTACTAGACATAAGCAAAAACATGAACATCGGCATTTTAACTGCCAGGGACTTAAACACCCCACTGACAGAACTGGACAGATCATTTAAGCAGAAAATAAACACTGGACTTAAGTGCAACTCTAGAATAAATGAGTCTGACAGACAACTACAGTACATTTTACCCCAAAACTACTGAATATATATTCTTTTCATCAGCATATGGAACATTCTCCAAGACTGATCATACTTTAAGCCAAAAAACACATCTCAACATATTTCACACGGCTAGAAAAAATAATTCTGTTCCATTTGGAACCAGAAAAGAGCCCGAATAGCCAAAGTAATCTTAAGCAAATATAAGAACAAATCTGGAGTTATCACATTACCAGATTCCAAACTGCATTATAGGCTGTAGTAACCAATATGGCATGGTATTGGAACAAAAATAGAGATACAGACCAATGGAAAAAAAACAGAGAACCCAGATACGGTACCATCCACCTCCAGCCAACTGATCTTTTAAATGCAACAAAAATAGTCTATAGAGGGAAATTTATAGAATGAAATCCATATTAGAAGAAAATTTTCTTTTAATAGAAAAATCTAAAATAAATTAAGCTTCCATCTTAGAAAAAAATAAGAATAAGTAATTAAATCCAAAGTAAGCAAAAGTAAAGAAATAATATAAAATGGAGCTGAAATCAATAATATTGAAAACAGAAAATCAATACAGACAATTAAAATAGAGAAATCAAAATCCATTTAAAAAAAAAAATCCATAGCATTGATAAGCCTCTATTCAGGCTAACTGAGGGAAAAAAAGATAGAACACACAAATTGCTAAAATTAGAAATATAAGAGACACTACTACAGATCTCACAGACATTAAAAGTATAATAAAGGGATACTATGAAAAACTCTATGTCTACAAATCTGATAACCTAGATGAAACAAATATATTCCTTAAAAAATACAACCTGCCAAATCCCATACAGGAAGAAATAGACAATATAAATAGGTCTATATATATTAAAGAAATTGAATCAATAATTCATAGTATTCCAAAACAGAAAGCACCAGGCCCAAGTGGGTTTACTGGTGAATTCTACCAAGCATTTAAGAAAGAGATTATAGCAATTCTCTTTAATCTACTTCAGATGATAGAAGGAGAGGGAATAATCCTTATCTCATTCCACTAACCCAGCATTACCCTAATAGCAAAACCAGTCAAAAATATTATAAGACAAGAAAATCACAGACTAATAACACTCATGAACATAGATATGAAAATTCTTAACAAAGTTATACCAAATAAAATCCAAAAATGCATAAAAATATTTATATACTACAACTAAGTTGGATTTATTCCAGGTATGGATGGCTGGTTTAATACTAAAAACGCAATTAAGGTAATACATCACATAAAAGTCTAAAAAAGAAAAATCACATGAGCATATAAATAAATTCATAAAAAAGAATTTTACAAAATTCAACACCTATTTATGAAAAAAAACTCAATAACTAAGAATAGAGAAGAAATTCCTCAACTTGATGAAGAATATCTACAATAAACCTATAGCATTGTACTTCAGGGTGAGAAACTCAAAAGTTTTCCTATTGACATCAGGAATAAGGCAAAGATGTCCCCACTGACACCTAATTTTTCACATCATTTTGGAAGTCCTAGCTAACAAAACAAGAAAAGTAAATAAAACTGTCTTTGTTTACAGATAACATGATCATCTATGTAGAAAATGCCAAGAATCAATAACAACAACAACAACAAGAAAATCTAGAATTAATAAGCAATTACAGCAAGGTTTCAGGAAGCCTGATTAATATAGAAAAGTCAGTTGCTTTCCTATACATCAGCAATGAAGAAGTGAAGATTGAAATTACAAACACAATACCATTTAGTACCTCAAAAAATAAAATACTTAGGTAAATAACTAAATATATATATATATGATATATATAAGGAAAACTACAAAACTTTGATTAAAGAATTTAAAGATCTTAATAAATAAAGATATATTCCATGTTTATGAATGGGAAGGCTCCATGTTGTCAAGATGTCATTTCTTCCCAACTTTATCTATAAATTTAATGCAACTCAATAAAAATCCCTATAAGTTATTTGAGGATATTGACAAACCAAAGTTTATACCATGAGGCAAAAGATCAAGAATAGCCAACACAATCATGGAGAATAAAGTTGGAAGACTGACACTAGCCAATTTTAAGAGGTACTAAAAAACTACAGTAATCAAGACAGTGTGGTATTGGTGAAAAAACAGATATATCAATGAAACAGAGTAGAGAGTCCAGAAGTAAACCCACACAAATACAGTCATCTGACCTTTGACAAAGGAGCAAAACAGTACAATGGCAAAAAGCATGGATTCTAACAAATTGCACTAGTACAACTGGGCATCTACATGTGAAAAAAATTCTAAAACAGACCTTACACTCTTCACAAAAAATAACTCAAATAGATTCCAGACCTAAATGTAAAACACAAAACTATAACAATTCTAGAAGATAACATAGGAGGAAACCTAAATAATGTTGGGTTTGGCAATACATTGCTAGCTATAAACATCAATGACACAATGTATGAAAGAAAGGATTGATAAACTAGACTTCTTCAAAATTAAAAATTTCTGATCCATGAAAGAAACTGTCAAGAAAATAAAAACTCAATTCATAGACTAGAAGAAAATATTTAAAAACGATATCTCTGATACAGGACTCATAAAAATATACAAGGAATTTTTAAAATTCATTCAGAAGGAAACAAACAACTCAATTAAAACATCAGTTAAAAATTTGATTTTTAGAGTAGAAATGTTATATACTCTAGATGTCCTAAGTCTTGCTTTCTCTGCCTTAAGCATAACAGACATGCAGCATATTAACACTGTAAGTTTTGTTCTTGTGGTTTGCAAGGCCAAAAACAAACGGTAGGCATAATTGAAAACATGGAGTCTCTTTAATTGAGGTGGTAGAGATGTTTTTCTTTAGTTTATACTTGAACTTAATATTCAAATGGACAGAATGTAGGTAAAAATGGGTTAAAAACCTTAGTAGACACCTCATGGAAGAAGATATACAAGTGGCACATGAGGATATGAAAAGATGCACCACATTATATGTCATCAGGAAAATACAAATTACAACAACACTGTAACACCGCGATCTAATATAATGGCTAAAATCCAGAAACCTGACATCAAATGTTAGCAAGGATGTTGATCAGTAGGAACTCTCATTTATTGCCGGTGGGGATACAAAATGGTGCAACCACTTTGGAAGACAGTTTAGCAGTTTCTTGCCAAACTAAACATCATCTTACCATACCATCCAGTAGTCATGTTCCTTGGTATTTAACAAAAGAGTTCAAAACTTACTTTGACATAAAAACTACACATCGATGTTTACAGAAGCTTTATTCATACTTGCCAAAACATGGAAGTAACCAAGATGTCCTTCAGTAGCTGAATGGATAAATAAACCGTGGCACATCCAGATAATGGAATATTATTAAATTCTATAAAAGTGAGATATCAAAGCACAAAAAGACATGGAAGAAACTTAAATGCATATCACTAAGTGAAAGAAGCTAATTGGAAAAGGTTACATAGTGTATAATTCCAGCAATATGACCTTCTGGAAAAACCAATACCATGGAGACAGTAAAGAGGTAAGTAGCTGTCAGGGGTTAAGGGAAAGGAAAGTCTGAATAGGCACAGCATAGAGGATTTTTATGGTAGTGAAACAATTCTGTATGATACTACAATGGTGGATGCCTGTCATTATAAATTTGTTTCTAAACATTTATAATGTATGAAGTGAACCCAGTGCAAACTATGGATTCCAAGTGATAATGATATGTTTAGGTATATTCATCAATCATAATAAATGTACCCCTGTAGTGGGGCTTGTTAATAATGGGTGAAACTATACTTGTATGGCGACAGTGAGTATATGGGAAATTTCTGTCCCTTCTGTTTAATATTTCAGCGAACCTAACACTGTCTCCAAATTAAAATCTGTTAAAAAATCAGTAACCAAGTTAAACAAAATTGCCTTAATAGTCAAATACCTTGGGAATATTTTAAGCTTCTGAAATTAAAAACTTATTAAAACTGAAGAGTAAGGAAGAAAATTCCTTAAATTTAAGCGAATCTTGATTTTACCAAACTAAAGTCTTTAGGAACAGAGTTTTTCCAGTAA
This sequence comes from Lepilemur ruficaudatus, assembly GCA_963574885.1. Taxonomy (NCBI): domain Eukaryota; kingdom Metazoa; phylum Chordata; class Mammalia; order Primates; family Lepilemuridae; genus Lepilemur; species Lepilemur ruficaudatus. Next base: position 53,397 of record CAUYRT010041758.1, read on the forward strand.
TGATAACCATATTGGCTGTTACATTAATAGTAGTAGTTACCATTTACTGATCACTTCTTATGAGTCAGGGCCAATACTAGTAATTTCCATGACACATCTTAACTAAATGAGGACTTAGGGCAGCCATGCAAAGAGTAAGTCACACCATGACAATCTAATAATAATATCCAATGTCTGTTTACACAGGGTGATTTATTTTTGCATTTTCTTTTGAATAGCTCAGTGTGCCATATGGTTTTCATAGGCTTGGCCAGAGAATATAGTGTTTTGTGTTGGCATGATACATTTGTCAAGATATCTAGACACTATAGTAATAAGTGCTATATAAATATATAGAGTTGAAGGAAAAAATGTGTCAGTAACAAAATGATTTCTGCAGTCTATATTCAACATTTGATTCAACATCTCATTTCAATCAATTGACTATATCTATATTTTTCAGTTTTGCATTCAATGATTTCCACAGCAACATGATTTTCAGATTACTTGGGATAAAAAAAAATCAGCTTACAAAAAATATCACTGAGGATATTAAAATACTTAATTCTGAAAATAAAAAGTTGCCTGAACTGAACCCAACTAAGTGATTTGGAATCATGCATTCCTTTTCAAATGGACTATTTTTAAAGATAGTTGCATTGTTGATATATACTCATGTTTTTATGGGAGATGATGAGATATTCCTTCTTAGGCTAAAACCTAATTCCATGAAGAAGCATTTTACTTTTTTTAAAAAATAATTTATTTTAATAGCAAGTAAAAGTTATATATACTTATAGTGTACAACTTGATGTTTCAATACATGTATACATTGTGGAATAGCTAGATCAAGCTATTTAAAATATGCATTACCTTACATACTTAGCATTTTTTTTGTGGTGAGAACATTTAAAATCTACTCTCTTAGCAATTTTCTTTTCATACATACAATATGTTATTAACTGTAGTCACCATGATGTACAGTAGATCTTGAACTTATTCCTCTGTCTAACTGAAATTTTGTGTCCTTTTATCAACATCTCCCCAATCTCCCCACCCCTAGCCTCTAGTAACCATCATTCTATTTTCCAGCTCTATGAATTGAACTTTTTTAGATTCTATCTATAAATGAAATCATGCAAACTCCTTTCTTTGCCTAGGTTATTTCACTTAACATATTATCCTTCAGGTTCATCCATGTTGTTGTGATTGACAGGATTCCCTTATTTTTTTAAGGCAGAATAGTATTCTATCATGTATAAATAAAAATGTGGTATATGTAATATTTTAATTTTAAGGGAGGCAAAAGAAATTACACACATTGCTATTTTCTTTCTTTCTTTCTTTTTTTTTTTTTTTAGACAGAATCTCGCTCTGTCACCCTGGGTAGAGTGCAGTGGCATCATCATAGCTCACTACAACCTACAATTCCTGGACTCAAGGGATCTTCCCGCCTCAATCTCCCAAATAGCTGGGACTACAGGCGCAGGACACAGTGCCCAGCTATTCTTTTTTTCTTGAGCAACCTATTAATAAATCAAGATCTCTTTTTGGAAACAATGCTGGTTTATTTTTCATTTTTCTATTTCAGAATAGAAAGAAACTTTTCTCTCAGTGTCACAAGTGAAATAAGAAAATTCTAACAGTATCCACATGGCTCAGATTTCTGTACTGAGGAATTTGAATACCACCCATCTTTAGAAAACCATTTGTGAGACCAGAAGGAATCTATAGGTGCAAAGTCCTATCACCTTTATTACTCACTTTGAAATCACAGACATAAAGCTGGAAACCAACATGGATATCTATTTCCTAACTGCTGCTGAGAACCAGTTTGATAAAGCATAGAAGTAATAATACTGACCAAACTCTATTATTTCACTATCTGAGTTTTCCCACTCATTGTGGTTAAATTAAGCATTGAAATTTGGCATAGCTGAAAGTGTGGAATCAGCTTTAATTTTTATACATTTTATTAATATTTGTATCCTAAGATGCCTGTTCATACTAGGCATTCAAAAAAGATTCTTGAGTTAGTTACTTATATTTTTGTTGATTTTATATATTATGCCTTTCCTTTCCATAAAGAGCAGTATGTTTAAGTATTTTCTTAATTTTCTCCATTTTTTAAACCATTAGCTATTTCATTTGCAAACTATTCATAAGCTTTACTCAACCAGCATATTTTTAGGTACGGATATTCTGACTGCTATGTATTGGTTATTTCCTTTCCCTGCATCTGATTGTCCACTGTGGATGACCACTCAATGTTCTTTTTAATATATTCTCAATTCACAGATTGTGTTTGCCATTTACCAGTTGAATGTTCGTGGGGGAGTTATTCTCTGAATTTCATTTACAAAATACCAATAATAACACAAAATGAGATTTTGAATATAAGGTCTTTAAAATAGGATCTGACTCATTGTAGAAGCTCATAAACTGATAACTTCTGTCATTGTATTTGACTATAAGTAAAAGTCTTTAGTATAATTATATAAATAGCAGTTGACATTAAAGTATCTAGTATTAAATCACAAAGCATTTCATGCAATACTTTTGTTCTGAAAATTATTAATTTCATGGAATATAAAATTATTCCTATTTATGTTTAACATACTTTCTCTGGCATATTATCACCTGTATATCTGTAAAGTAGTAATAAAATAACTAGTTAAAATTATTTATCAAATATGCACAAATAGAAAAATAATATAAAATTAAAAGTATCTTCTACATAAGTACTTGGAATAAATTAGACATAATGAGTTAGTATAAAAATAATGAGGCATAATAAAAGTTCAGATGAATACTTGAAGTAGAAGTCTATTTTATTCCTGAAAAAAGAACAACAATATTTAATGACTCTGCTATGTCTAGCAATATATTAGCACCTTTGACTTTAATTGCTTTGATTAAATTTTAGCACTCAGACAATTCTTTCATACTGCTTCTACTATTTACTTAATGAATAATACATTCCCCTGGAAAAGTACATCTGTGTCATGCTAAACTCTGTTAGAAAGGTTAATGCGATATTTTATAATGCTTAAGATGTGTGAGGGAGTGAAATTCTATTCAGACAAACAGAAATGCCAGGGCATTTTTAATAAGACCCTAAATGAAATGCTAACATATGTTCTGGAAAAAAAGTTCCTTTTAAGAAAATGCAAAGGAAATGTTATGTTTTTGTGTTATTTCAGTTACAGATAAGATTTACATTGGTTAAATTACCACAGAAACTATTTTCCAGTTTCACATAATTCCTCAATGTTAGTAATGCTAGAGAACTCAACTTCTAAATTTGACTGCTATTATGTTACATTGACATATTTTATACTAAAAAACAATTGATCTTTTAATACTTTGCACAGACCTTTTTTTTTTTTTTTTTAAGTTTAGGATATGTAGAGCTAGGATCCTTAGTATTCAAAAGTGTTACCAGTTGTATACTTTCCTAAGAACTAAGGCATTCACCCAAGGGATATAAATATGTATTTTTACAAAAGTATTTTTAAAAGCTAAATTTAAATAATGAGTGTAAATTCTGGGAGTGGTATGACAGGAAGATAGATAAAAGATATGGTTTTAATATAGAGAACATTACTGTCTAGTTCAACTTTTTTTAAAAAAAAAATTGTCATTGGGTTGAAAGGTATATGGTAAAAAAAAATTGTCATTGACATACTGGAAACCCATTAATGAAATTATTTATTTTCTCATGGGAATGTGGAACGTTTCTTAATTCTAATCCAAAATTCTGGTTTTAGCCCTACATAAATTGAAATAGATCTTTTTGTCTCCTTTTTTTTTAGTTCTCTGATAATATAGCAGAATTATCTTTTTCTAAATTTCAGATCAATACTCTATTTAAAAAATAAAAATGTTTTCTTACCTATTCAGAAACCTATTTCTATGAAAATGAACATATAAATTTGATACGAAATATCTTAAGACCATAATAAGCTGTATCACTAGATACCTATTCAAACAGCTAAAATAAAACAAACAATGTTGACAATATGAAATATTGACAAGGATGTGGAGATACCCTCATACATTGCTGGTGGGACTGGAAAATTGTACAAACACTGGGAATTAGTTGGGCAGATTCTTAAAACTGTAAAAATGCACATACCATACAACCCAGCAACTGCACTTCTAGGCATGCATTTATCCAAAAAAAAAGAAAAAAAAGAGGGGAAGGGAAGGGAAGGGAAAGGGAGGGGAGGGGAGGGGAGGGGAGGGGAAGGGGAGGAAAGGAAGGCGAAGGGAAGGGAAGGGAAGGGAAAACTTACATCACATGAAAGTATGCACATTATTGTTCATATCAGTTTCATTTGTAATAGCCCCAAACTGGAAACAAACAAAATATTTGAATAGTTAAGCAAATTGTGATACATTCATATCATGGGATATTACTCAGCAATAGAAAGGTATCATCTATTAATGAATGCAAACAACTTGGATAGATCACAGAACATTACGCTGAATGAAAAAGCCTAACACAAAAGTTCACATACTATATGATTTTGTTTTTAAACATTCTTGAAATAAATTATAGAGATCAAAAACACATTAGTAATTACCATGCATTAGCAATGATAGGTAGGGAAAGGGTAGGCATCATTATAAAGGGGTAGCATTAGGGAGCTCTTTTTTGTGATGGAATAATACTGTATCATGATTGCAGTGGTGGTTATACAAATCTATGTACGTGGTTAAATGACATAGAACTACACACACACACTGTATCTTAGTCATTTTCTAATTTTAATATTATATTATGGTTGTGGAAGATACAATCAATAGGGAAAACTGTGAGAAAGGTATACAGGACTTCTCTGTACTATATTTGAAACTTTTCTTTGAATCTATAAATATTTCAAAATAAAAAGTTTAAGAAATCCAATTTTAAAAAGTTGGGCAGTGGAAGATTATTTTGAAATATGAGAAGTTTATTCAAATTAATGTGAGTCATTAGATTTATACTCATATAATAAAGTGTTATACACATAATGATAAGCACAGTATTTTTAAATTTTATTATATAGGGAAGATAATGATGCTTGCAAACATAGAATTATGATATCATTACGTTCTTCACCATCATAAGATAACAGTTATATTGTAACAACTGTCAACTCTTACACACTTCAATAGCACTCTATGTATACTTGCAGTAACCTTACATGTAAATACTCACATTCTCCTTTTATAACAGAGAAAGATGAATTTAGACAAGCTAAGACATTTCCAAAGGTCATCCTATTTTTAATGGGTAAAGCTAGAATCAAAATGCAGAACTAGTCCTAGTAGATAATCACTGTGTGCTATTTCTGCTTGGTAGTGAAGGTTTTAATTCTTAAAAATAAATTCTAAATGTCCCTGGGAATAACTCTGTATTCAATAATTTTTAAAAATACCCTGCATAAAAGAGAAATGTGATGGTTTTACATTACTTTTATCTTATAATCTAGGCTTCAGCCTAGTGCCCTAAACCCACCACATTATTTCATATCTTTAAGCCTTTTCAAATATTTTTATTCTTGCTTATAAAAGTAGTTCTTGTCTGACAAACTTCTATCTATCCTTCCTTCCCTTCTTTATCAGTGTTGTTGCTGCACTAAGCACACATTTCCAATGTTGCACAAATTGCATTATAACATATTCTTTATGGTTGGATGCTGGACTTTCTCAGGGGTGGATTACTTCCTATTTTTATTTGTCCTCTCCACTTAAGATGAAAATAAATGCACATAGAGCATTAAACACATATATTCTATACATAGTACTTCATTTAGTTACATAAGGTAATACATGTAATTCAAAGCTATTTCTTCTTCCATCTTTTAAGAAATTATGCATATCATTTTATTAATGTGTTTCTTTTATAATACTATAAGCTGCTTGAGGAAAGATTATAATGGCCTTTTCCTGGTATATAGTTTAGCAAAAATTTAAATCACATAAGTGTTAAGATATTTTAATGAGGAGAAGTAACAGTAAAAAAAAATGAGGAAGAAATAAAAATTTATAAGGGAAATATAACAACTGCCAAAAGTACATTGAACCTCACAGGTCCCATACTATGTAAGAATCTTTATTAATTTCTAATATTACACAGTGATTTATGTTCATTTTAAAGTCAGTATGTCAACTAAGAATAAACGCAATTTTTAAAATCCATCTATCATCTATCTTTCTAACCTATTCATCATTAACAAGCATTTGAACAGAAGCAAAATAAATACTTTTTTGAATATAGAAATCCCCAAATACCTAGGTTATTGCAGACCAACCTAGTGACCAAAATATTCTTGGAAACACTGCAGTTTTGCTAGACATTATAAAATATTGCTACTTAACCGTATGGAAAGCAGTTGCTGTTTTCATAGTGATTAAAATGTGCATTTAAGAGAGCAATATGCAGACTAAAAGCAATAAGCCGAGATATATTTGAAATAAACAGCTTATTTAAAGAAATGTTTTCATCAAAGTAGATCTGCGTCCTTACAATTTGAGATCAAAATACTAATATGTAATGGTTGAAAGGTATGCCTATAAAATAATGAGGCTGATACCATGCAAGATAATTAGTCTCAAAATTTGTAGCTATATTATGTCCTAAAATAATTATTTCTATGACACATATAAAATTAAATAAGCTTTTAACCCAAATATATCTGTTTCAATTTCCTTTCTCATTTTTAAAATTTAAACATCTTGCAAATCATCTTATGCTAATATTAAATCATAAAATGACTATTTCTTTCATTTAGAGAAAAATCCTCATATGCCAATCACAGTGAAATATGTGAGTCTGTTGCTAAACATGTGGTATGTGTCAGTGTTTTCACTATTCTAAAATTCCCATGATATAAACCTTTTTCTACTTAAATGTATCATTGCTTTAAGCATAGATTTTAAAATGAGTTTTCATTAACTAAAGAAGAAATATTCTATAATGTGCTTATGTACCTACTTTACCTCCTGAGTTTTTGATAAATTTTAATATTGTACAGGGTTATGTAACAGATTATCCATGTTATTTTGTACTTTTTCTACAAATCTATAGTAAAACTAAGCCTGTCCTCCATATTCTGTATTATGCCAGATGGTGTCTTCACAGTAATATGTTCTTAAATTGGATGATTACTTTAATAGCCTAGGCAAAGTAACATTGTTTTGAATGGTTGCACACTGTAAATGAAGCCTAAACTTTCCTGTAGGGTAAATACCATTAATGTGAAGCAATTCAAAAACTATTCTATGATCTTCATCAATGCCAAAGTTTCACACTCCAATGGAATTATTTTAGAGAGAATGCTTTTTGTAGAACATCATTTCAGTGTCAAATCAATGATGACATCCAGAGAAGATAAAGGATAATTTCATCTTAGTTCTGGTGTATAGTCATTTATAACATCAAAGTTAACAGGTATACAAACCAAAACTGATCATTTTCATTGTTGAACATATTTCAGTGGTGTTGACTTTCAGAACATATAATACATTTAAAAAATTCATACATCAATATTGAACACAGCACTTTCACTCTGAGTCCTCTAAAGGTAATCCAAATGTTTCTGAAATAATTATAAATACAATTGTAAATTAGATTCATTGTGTTTAATTATAGATGCAAAACTTCAGAATAAAATTTCAGTTTCCAGGAACATTCACAGCAGATTCTATTATGCATTCATATTTTCTAAATAATCAAGTTTAACTCAAAATTCTAAATTCATAAATTTTCAGATGAAAAATTTCTATGTGCATCACTTATTTTTTGAGCCATTTTAGGCACAGCATAAGAACATTTAAACTTCTTTAATGCTTCATTTACATTGTTCTAAGTATTAGTTACTACCCTGTGTTTGAATTATTTGCTGCAAATGTAGGCACAAAACAGATGCATAAGCATAAAATGATTGGGGCAGCAGTAGAGAACCTGGATTTATTTTACATAAGTATTTTTTATATCAAAATAATTTTTGAATATTTGACTTTTTCTCTGAAATACAAAGTTAAGTGTCATGGACCAAAATAGACATGTTTCAATATTAGAAAAATCTTCACTTTTGCTATGAAAATCCCACTGATTTCTCAACACATATAAATATATATATTTAAATACATTATTGTTAACTATAGTTACCCTACTCTGTTATTGAACATTAGAACTTATTCATTCTATCTAACTGTATGTTTGTACCCATTAATCAACCTCTCTTCATCCCCCCCAACACACACACACACACACACACACACACACACACACACACACACACACATACCCTTTCCATCCTCTGGTGCCTATCATGCTACTCTCTACCTCCATGAGACCAACATTTGTAGCTCCCACATAAGAGTAAGAATATGTGATATTTGTCTTTCTATTCCTGGCTTATTCACTTGACATAATGACTTCCACTTCCATCCATGTTGCTGCAAATGACATGACTTCATTCCTTTATATGGCTGAGTAATACTGCATTGTGTGTATTTATCACATTTTCTTTATCCATTGATAGATACCTAGGTTACTTCCATATCTTTGCTATTGTGAATAGTGCTGCAATAAATATAGGGTGAAGGCATCTTTTATATATGCTGATACCTTTTCTTTTGGATAAATACCCAATAGCAGGATTGCTGGATTGTATGGTAGTTCAATAATATTTTTAGTTTTTTTTGAGAAATCTTCATGCTGTTTTCCATAGTGGTTGTACAAATTTACATTTGACTAATAGTGTATAAGAGTTTTCTTTTCTCTGCATCCTTGCCATCATCTATTATTTTTTCTTTTTTTAATAATAGCCATTCTAATTGAAGTAAGATGATATCTTATTGTGGCTTTTATTTACATTTCTCTGATGATCAGTGATGTTGAGCATTTTTTCATATACTCGTTAGCCATTTACATTTCTTCTTGCTAGAAATGTCAATTCATGTTCTTTGTTCACTTTTTAATGAGATTATTTGTTGTTTTAATGCTGAGTTGTTTGAGTTCTTTGTGTATTTTGGATATTGGTCCCTCATCAGATGAATAATTTGAAAATATTTTCTCCCATTCAACAGGTTGTCTCTTCACTCTGTTGATTATTTGCTATGCAGAAGATTTTTAGTTTAATATAGTCCCATTTCTCTACTTTTAGTCTTTTTGCCTGTGCTTTTGAGGTCTTTGTCATAGAATCTGCCTAGACCCATGTCCTGAAGTATTTCCCCTATGTTTTCTTCCAGGAGCTTTATATTTTAAAACTTATATTTAAGTCTTTAACCATCTTGAGTTGATTTTTATATATGGTGAGAAAGAGAGATCTAGTTTAATTCTTCTGCATATGGATATCCAAATTTCCTATCACCATTTATTGAAGAGGGTGTATATTTTCCCAATGTATGTTCTTGGCACCTTTGTCAATAATCAGTTGGGGCTGGGCATGGTGGCTCATGTCTGTAATCCCAGCACTTTGGAAGGCTGAGGCAGGGGAATTGCTTGAGGCCAGGAGTTTGAGACTAGCCTTAGTGAGACCCTGTCTCCTCAAAAAAAAAAAAAAAAAAAAAAAAAACAGCCAGGTGTGGTGGTGCACACCTGTAGTCCCAGGTACTTGTAGGTCCAAGGCAGGAGAATGGCTTAAGTTCAGGGGTTCAAGGCTGCAGTGATCTATGATTGTGCTGGGTGACAGAGCAAGACCTTCCCTCAAAAAAAAAAAAATCAGTTCGCTGTTAATATTTTTGGGTTCTCTATTCTGTTTTATTGGTCTATGTGTCTGTTTTTATACCAATACTATGATGTTTTGGTTACTAAAGTCTTGTACTATATTTTGAAGTCAAGTAGTGTGAAGCCTCCAGCTTTGTCCATTTTGCTTGGCTATTCTGGCTCTCTTTTGGTTCCATACGAATTTTAGAATTTTTTTTTTTTGTTCTTACATTTGTCCGTGTCCTCTTTCATTTCTTTTATCAGAGTTTCATAGATTTTTTTTTCTTAAATAGGTCTTTCACATCCTCGCTTAAATTTATTCCCAGGTATTTTTTTTTTTTTTTTTTGGCAGCTATTGTAAATGGGATTGCTTTCTTGATTTATTTCTCAGCTAGTTCATTATTGGTGTATAGAAATGCTAGTAATTTTTGTATGTTAATTTTTTATCCTGCATTTTTACTGCATTTATTTAGCACATCTAAGAGGTTTTTTTTTTTTTTTTTTCTTTTTCGTGGAGTGTTTAGGTTTTTCTAGATATAAGATTATATTGTCTGGAAAGAGGGAAAATTTGATTTCCTGTTGGCCAATTTGGATGCCTTTTATTTCTTTGTCTTGCTTGACTGCTCTCACTAGGACTTCTAGTACTATGTTGAACAGAAGTGGCGAAAGTAGGCAACCTTGTCTTATTCCAGTTCTAAGGGGAAAGGATTTTGGCTCTTCCCATTCAGTAGGAGTATACTAATGAAAGAGATAATTTGTCACCTTACATGTAATGCGAAAGCTTCTTTTCATCAGTTCCTGTGACATAAGACAGCAAAAGAGAATTGTGTAAATTGGTAGCATCTCTCTTCTCCCCCATCTCATATTCACTAAGAAGTATTCTAGTTTTGCAAAATTGGGGCCTGGGCACTTATATTACCATGAAGAATTTGAAAACTTGGTGAGGTAAAGCACTAACATGCCTTGAAAAGACCTTGACTAACTTATTTTGAAAAGACAGGGCAGAGTTACTGGTGAAAATAATTATAACAACAGCAAAGTTCTACAAGAAAGAGGATATGGTAAAAGGTAAGAACATTACAAATAATTTAAAGAAATTTGGGAAGTTTGAAAAAAAATGAAAAGATTTCAGAATAGATGCTGCACAAGAAAGATCTTGAGAGAGAAACATGCAAAAAACTCATTTTAAGATTTATAGTAGTATATGAATGGGATTCTCTTTTGCTGTTTCAATAAATTTCAGTAAACAGTTATTTAAATTATTTTTTGATGTATAATTGGTTTGTCTTTACAACTGGTACCTTACCAGGACTGGATGCCTACAGTGTTTGGAGTTTATTATGTTATGATTTTAGAGGAGTTTTGAAGGGTTTCCACATAGGCACTTCTAGGGTGTCCATACTGTGGGCAGAAAAACACAGTTGGTAGAATATAAAATTTATAAAAAATATAAAGTACAAAGGACCACATCTCATATTTAATAACAGCTTAGAATTATTATTTCCCTCTCTCTATTCACATCAGCTACACTCCTGAGTATTTCTACATCCATGTGCACACACACACACACACACACACATACATGCAAGTGAAGACCAGCTACATCTGGTCTAAACTACCATTTATCCAATCTAATCTTAAAATATAGATAAGTGAAAGGTAAGGGCGCCAATCTCCACACCATGTAAGTATTTAATAACTTATTGGTTTTAAAATTGTATTATAACCTCACATACACCTAAGATTCTTACTTCATTCTGCCTCTTTTATTCAACCCCACAAGCTAGAAGTCATGAGCAAAGAAACCAATGCCATCACGAGTTACTAGAAGATAAGTTATTCTATCCCATACTACATTGCAGAATTTTTATGAGCCTTTTTTTTGCTGATTTTAATTTTAATGATTTTAGTGATCCATAAATCATGAAGAATTGTGCAACTATTACATTGATTATACAGATATTATAGCATTAAAAGAAAATACAAAAGTTTAAATGTATATATTAAAATATTAGCTGGTTGAAACATAATATAAAATAATATTTGCAAAAATGTAAAATGTACTGCCTCAGGGAAATACATGAAGGAAGTACTATCAAATATTAATAATCATAAACAATAGTAAGCTATATGATTATGTTCATATTCCTCCGTTAAATGTTGAGTGATTCCAGACTCATAGTATTTCTTTGGTTTTCTAAACAGTTCTATTTCTGCTTACTAAAATTAAAAATTAAATAATGCTTTCTGATATTTCTGCCAAGTAAATTAATTTAAGTTAAACACAGCTACCTATTTACAAGTTACAAAACTGAAAGGAATCGTGGAATTTTGATGGACTCATTCCCCAAAATATTACCCTTATATGCATTAGTTCTGTTGGCATGAAACAATGTTTAAGCATCTGCTTGAATTTATTCATTCATTAAACATGTATCCTTTCACTGTCTATTATGTGCCAAAACCTGCATAAGGTAAAGCAAATTTAGTGAGTAACTATGAATGTAAAAATATTCTGATTACTTGTCAGCTCAAATCCAATATATACACAATGTTTCTTTCATAAATAAAATTAAGAATTTATCAAAATACCTATAAAATATTGATAAAGTATAGAAATATTTCAGGACATGATAGAACCACTGTCTTTTAAAAAGCATTGTGCTTACATCATTTATTCATCTTATAGTAAGTGTAAAGAACTACCAAACTTAGGTGCAAAGTTGGGCATATTTTTAGAGGTGAACACTTAAACTACACTTAAATATCATGCGTATTCATGTACTTATTCTGTTTCATCTAGTCTCCATTACCCCATAATAAGATGTTCTTCAGTTTAAACTCATTCTATGGGTCCAGAACAGTCAATCATGTAGAAGAATTAGAGTTAGAGGCCTCAAGCTATTTTGAATCTTGGAGACTAAAAAAATGCATTCTGGAGACATTTGCAATTTTGCTAAAAGGTGTCCAAAATTTTCCTTGGTCTACTCCCAGGAGACATTGGGTATTTAATAGGTTCTCAGCCTGGCTGCCAGCCTTAAACAGCCAGACAAAAAGCATTCACTATGACGCCTTACAAGACTCATCCTTCAATATTTACTACTTTTAATAAGAAAAAAGGCACAAAGGAAAGCAAGTAATGCCAGACTTCCTTTCTCTATATCATTTATCCATTGGTCTCTCCTCTCAATAAAGAAATATTTACTTGGGCTTTTTACTATAAAAGTTGAATGGGCCTTATGATTTCTTTTAGTGCTCATTCTCAACACTATAGCCATCAACCCACTCTTTACATTCACTTTTCTATGTATGATTTATCATTTTGGAGGGGATAGTTAATTGAATGCACCCTATCAGTCACTTGGAACAGTTCATACGTTGCTCAGGTCATCTTTAAAAATATAGGCAATGTCAGCTTTTTTACTAAACAAATTGAAATGTATTCTAATATACAGAAGAAAACAAAATACGGTAACAGTTATAAAACTTAGTATTGTGGCTTCTAGATATATAAATAGTAATGTATATTTAATAATTTACAAACATTAAAATAAAGTGGAGACATTTAAATGCTGGCATCTAGGGAATAGTGTATGCATATGCATGTAATTTGTTTCCTCTGATTTGCGATTGTCAGAGGGAGTGAAACGAAAAGTAAATGATGTAGGAAGAAGGCATCTGAATTTTATTGAATGAATTTATATTTTAACTCAGATTAAGCAACCATTCAGAACAGATAAACCACTTTTCAACATGATTTAACAATTAACCACCCTATAGTGTACAAATAATTATAGTTAATAAAAGATGTTTAAAGTTAAAACATTAAAGCATAGTGGAGTGATTTATTATAACTGTTAAATATTTAACCCATTTAATCACTATGCCAGTGTTTCTAAATAAAATCTTATTGCTTAGCTTATTGTTTAGTAATCATATGCATATTACTAAAAATTTCTCAAAATGATCGTATTTAATTCCACATGTGTATTAGCTTGAATATGCAATAACCCAAATAATAATTTAATTTCCATCTGAAAAGAAACATCATTTCCTTTTGTGCATTAAGGGCAATTTTGATTACCTTATACTGTGTATGCATTTTATATAAATGGAAAAAAGAATAATACTTAAAATATTGTATTTAATAACTGATTCTTAGATTATACATTTAATAATGAAATAGGTAAGAAACAAATGAATCATTAACATTTTTTTGGCCCAGGATTTTTATTAATAGTCTTGTAACATAACATGTACGTTTATTTCATCTCAAAATATTTTGAAAAATGAGAATTTAATATTGTTGAATATCCAGTGGTAAACGGTACACAGTTACTATTTCTAGGAGCTTATGATCTAGAGGGGAAAATGAAATATAATTATGACTATGTAAATAAATATCATTAAGATGCCATATACCACCTACTATCATTCATGAAAGAAGTCGTGGGACAAGGCAATCCGTTTTGGTCATTTTCAACAGAGTGACGTCAACAAAATGATGGATTGGGAAGTGTCAGTCCTTGGTTATTGATGAGGACAAAACTGAGAACAGACACATTAAAATGAATCAAAAAAAGTTATTTCACTTTACTCATGTCGGACTTCCCCCAAGCCAGCATAGTTCATCACCAAAACGGATTGCCTTGTCCCACGACTTCTCCCTCAGGGGAAAAGGGAGAGTGTAGCATCATCCACTAATGAAAATTAAGAAACCCTTTATTAGCCTAAGAATAACAGAGAGAAGAGAGAAGACTCAAATAAAATCAGAATTTAAAGAGGAGACATTACAAATGATGTCACATAAATAAAAAGGATCATAAGAGAACACTATGAACAATTATATGCCAACAAATACATAAACTTCAAGGAATATGCAACCTTCTAAGACTGAATCATGAAGAAATAGAAAATTTGAAAAGAACAATAATGAACAAGGAGATTGAATTTGTAACCAAAAATCTCTCCAGAGGAAAGTACAGGACCAAATGGATCCATTGGTGAATTCTACCAAACACTGGAGGAGGAATAAAATCATCCTTCTCAAACTCTTTGAAAAAATTGATAAAGAAGGAATAGTTCCAAACACAATTTATGAAGCCAGCATTACTGTGATTCCAAAGCCTAATAAAGACACTAGAAGAATAAAACATAGGCCAATATACCTAATAAATATAGATGCAAAAATCTTCAAGAAACACTGGCAAATGGAATTCAGTATCATCACATCACAACATCACACACCATGGATGAGCAGGAGTTATCTCTGGGATGTAAGGATGGTTCAACATATGAAAATCAATTAATATGATCTACTGCATTAGAAGGATGGAGTATGAAAATCACATGATCACTTCAATAGATACATAAAAAGCATTTGACAAAATTCAACATCCTTTCATAAAAACTCTCAACAAACTAGGTATAGACAGAATGTACCTGAATAAAATAAACACTATATATGTATACCAATAACTAACATCAAACTAAATGGTAAAAATCCAAAAGCTCCTTTTCTAAGATCAGTAAAATGACAAGGATGCCCACTATAGCCACTTCTATTCAATATACTACTGAAAGTTCTAACTGGACAATTTAGGCAAGAAAAATAAAAGGCATACAAATTGTGAAGGAAGAAATAAAATTAACCTTGTTGCAGATGACATAATATTATTTTTAGAAAACCCTAAAGACTCTACAGAAATACTATTACAACTGATATTTTAGTAAAGTTGCAGGACAAAAATCAACATGCGAAAATTAGTTGCAGTGCCATACACTAGTGATGCAATATCTAAAAAAAATTAAGGAAGCAATCACATTTAAACTGCATCAAAAGTAATTAACTACTTAAGAATAAACTTAACCAAAGAAGTGAAAGACTTGTACGCTTAAAATTGCATAACTTTTATGAAAGAAATTAAAAGGAAACAAATGGAAAGACATTCCACATTCATGGATTAGAGGACGTAATACATTAACATGTCCATACTACTCAAGGAGACCTACAGATTCAATACATTATCTATCAGAATCCCGATGCATTTTTTGCAAAATCAGATTTTAAAAATCCTAAAATTCATATGGATTCACAAAAGTCCCAAAAAGCCAAATCAATCCTGAAACAGAACACATCTGGAGGCAACATAATTCCTGATTTTAAAATTTACAAAGCTACAGTAACCCAACCAGTATGGTAATGGCATAAAAACAGACATACAGACCAATGGAACAGAATAGAATGCCCAGAAATAGACCCACACATAGACGGTCAACTGATTGTTGACAAGGGTGCCAAGAATACACAATGGGGAAAGAACAGTGTCTTCAACAAATAATATTGGAAAAATTGCATATTCACATGAAAAAGAATGAAACTGGATGCTTATCTTATACTATACACAAAATCAACTCAAAATGAATTAAAGATTGAAACACATGACTTAAATACATAAAACTCCTAAAATAAAACATGGGGAAAATGCTCATGGCCTTAGTCTATGCAATGTTCTTCTGAAATATGCACAAAAAGCACAAGCCGCAAAAGCAAAAATAGACAAGTGACATCACACCAAACTAAAAATCTTCTGCACAGCAAAGAAAACAATCAACAAAGTGAAAAGGCACAGAATGAGAAATAATATTTGCATACCATGTATCTGAAAAAAGGATTGATATACAAAATATTTAAGGAGATCCTATAACTTGAAAATAAAAAACAAATATCCCCATTCAAAAATGGACATTGGGCTTGAATAAACAATTCTCCAAAGTAGACATACAAATGGTCAATAGATATATGAAAAGATTTTCAACATCACTAATCGTAAGGAAAAAGCAAATCAAAACCACAAGAGATATCACAACACACCTCTTAAGATGCCTATTATAAAAAAAAAAAAGCTAAATAGAAGACAAACATGTTTGTGATAATGTAGATAAATTGGGACGCTTGTATACTGTTAGTAGGAATGAAAAACATTATGGAGATTCCTCAAAAAATTAATAAAATATAGAACTACTATACAATGCAATAATTCTATTACTAGGTACATATCCAAAAACACTGAAATCAAGATCTCAAAGAAATATCTGCACTCCTATTTTTATTGCAGCATTATTCATAATAGGCAAGATATAGAAGCAACCTTAATGTCCATCAATAGATAAAGAAAACATGATATATATGTATATATAGAATTGAATATTATTCAGCTTTAACAAAGAAGGAAATCCTTCTATATGCAACAACATGGAGAACCTATAGAATATCATGCTAAGTGAAATTAGCAAGTCACAGAAAAACAAATACTGCCTGACTTAATTTATATGATAAATCTAAAATAGTCAAATTCACAGAAACAGAGACTAGAATAGTGGTTATAGTGGTTGTCGGGGCTGTGAGGAGGGGAAATCGGGGAGTTCCTTTCCAAAGAATATAACGTTTCAGTTTTACCAGATGAGTAAATTCTAGAGATCTGCTATACAACACTGTACTTATAGTCAACAATACTATATTGTGCATTTAAAAATATGAGGGGCTAGATACCATGTTAAGTGCTTTCACTACAATAAAAACAAGAAAAGCAAAATTTATAAGGATTTTAATTATAAAGAACAAATTCTTTATACTTCTAGAAGAGGCAAACAATTCAGTATTGAAAGAAAGTAAACCAGCAGTATCTTAAGAATTTAGAGCTGAAAACAGTAGGGGAAAAAGCAATTGTAAACAATCATGAGGCAACTTTGAGGGTGAAGGATATGTTCATTATTGTGATTATAATGATAGTTTTAATTATGTGCATGTATTTAAAAACTTATATAATTGTACAAGCATATATATATATAGTTTACTGTATGTCAATTATACATCAAAAATATTAATTTAAAAAAGACACTATGAAGGTAATAACATAGGAATTCTTTCATTGTATTAAGAAAAAGATGATGAAATGGCAAATATAAAGTAGACAAAGATGTGTCTTTTCCTGTAATGAATACTATTTGAACTCCTGGTGTGAAGCCCACAAAGCAAGGCCATTAAAGAAATTAAGTATATTAATATAAAAGACATGAAGAATAATTCCTGTAATTTATGCTTTTATATACATTTTGGTGTTTTTGTGTATGCTTTTATAGTAAAAATGTATCTTCCTGGTATTAAAATACATAATATCACAAAAAAAGGAAAGCCTAAAAAAAGTTATACACACTAAAGTTTATATTTAGAGCCAATTTTTTTTTTTTTAATTTTACTTCAACAGCACATAAGCTTTTCCTTTTTTGGAAGTCACTTTTAAGAAACATTTATCTTAACTTCTCATCTATTAAAATAATTATTTTTGGGCTCTCTGATGGAAAGCGTTAGTTGTTTTTTTAAAAATCCTTAGGTTAAAATGAACTCTACACTCATGTGCAACCTGTACTATTCTTTGTTATTTCAAAACAAAAGTATTTCTTATACTCAGAAGATGTCAACCTTCTAAAATACATTTTTAGGACTGTCTTCAGAATAACAGTGGAAACAAAAAAAAATTCAGAGAAATCAGACTTATCATATGCATACATTTTCAATTAACTTACTTTTCTATATTGAAAAAAATATATGAAGGTAATCCAAATACATCTGCAATATAACCTCCTATGTAATTCATATTTACATGTCTTAGTTTCACTCGTGAAGATAGAAGATTCTAAGAGAACTTGCTTCTTGAGGTGAAATTCTTGAGTAAAAACAGGTGCTGACACTCTGAGGCCAAATTCCAGTCCAAGTGGAAGTCTGGGCTGTACCCCAAAGGGCAGCACAAAGCCTCTTAAAGCCCTTCCACGTCACATAAAAAGATACTAACAAGGTAATTTCATGTGGTGATAGATTCCTCAAGAAAGTAGAACGAATGAAGTAATAGAAATTGGGTGCAAAGGGATTAGATTTGATGGCTAAGAAACTTCCAACTGGGGAGACGACATATGCTATATGAGGGGAGAACTGAGTGATAGGAAGAGAGCTGCCATGTGAAGGCTCACAGGTAGTGAGCCTGGTGTTCAGAGGGCGTGAAGTGGGGGCAGAACTGGAGTAGTAAGCAGATGGGAGTAGTAAGCATGTGAGTGCTTAAGGAGTTTGAACGCCCTTCTGAGTTCAGGGGGAGATCCTTGAGATGTTTAAAGTAGGAAGGAAGCCTGAGGTGGTTACATGTTAAGATCCCATGAGGCTTTTTACTCAACGGACACAGATAACTTATATGTGGTTCATGTATTTGTGGAGCTATACATTCCTTGTCATAGTTCATGAGATTATTTATCGGTATGATATTGTATAAATAATTCCTCATGTACACATATTAAAAGTACTTAGATGGATGGCTTTGGGGTAAGGCAAGAAAGCCTCTACCTAGGGAATGTTAAAATAGTTTCAACTTAACGTTCCATAGTATCAGTATATTTGAATTTTTAAGGTCAACCCTAATCAGCCAATACATATTTTAAAACAATAGATAATTAGTAGCCCTGAGTTTGTTTATTGCTATGAAGTTAAGAACCCTGGCACTTCAGGTAAATAATTTTCATATAAGAGGTGCATATAATGACTGTTGGTAAACTATAATGGTTTACTAAAACTATTGAAACACACACATAAAATCTTCCTGGTTTGCTGCCAATATATACATTTAGTTTTAGTTCTGTTTTGTGGAGGAAAGTAGTAAATGTATAGCAGTATGGGGCACATTTCCTACAGAAGTTCCAAATGTTTAGATATATGATATATTGACACACAGAGAGTGGGATATTATTGAATACTAGCTCTCCACTGGACAACAGGACATTGAGTGGACTTTCACTCAAATGTCAGGCCAGACAACTCACAGTCACCTTCATGTCATTAAAGCCAGATGCTTAATTATCTGACCCACTAGGGTATAAAGTTGAGGATAAACGGAAGTACTCCGTAATAGAATAAAAGTGGTATACACATGATTGGCTCAAGCAGGCCTTGAACAAACAAGGAAGTTTCATGAAGAAATGGCTCAAATACCCATAGTCTGCACTTCTGCTACACTACATTCTCTCCCTATGGCTTCACGGGAGTTCCCAAAAATAAGATGACAGAGGAAGATGAGACTTGGACCTGGTTTAGAGATGGCACCCCACGGTATCTAGGCATCACCTGAGAGTGTACAGCTGCAGAACTACGGCCCCTTTCTGCAACATCCCTGAACAACAGTGCTTGTTCATGTTGCTTGGAAGGAGAAATGGCCAAATGTGTGATTATATCCTAATCTGGCTGTATACAATAGTTTGGCTGTTTGGTCAGGAGTTTGGAAGTAACATGGCTGAAAAATTGGTGATAAGGAAGTCTGGAAAGAGATATGTGGATAAACCTCTCTGCATGGGCAAAAACCAGGAAGATATTTGTGTCCCATGTGACTACTCAACAAAGAATGACCTCGGCATAGGACGACTTTAATAACAAATTGGATAGGATGATCTATTCTGTAGATACCAGTCAGCTTCTTTTCCCAAGCCACTGCTGTCATTACTCCATGAGCTCATAAAAAGGGGTCAGGGTGGCAGAGATCAAAGTTACGTCAGTTATCAGTTTGTTGTTCAGTTAACTTTCATGTAATGATAGACACTATTTTTTGGTTTTAAAGCCCTGAACCACATTTTCTACCCTTTCAACACATGGAATAGTGATGTGTCAAAATGCACAGTAACTGTGTTTATATGTGTATTTGTGTGTGGGGGGGTGGGATGAGTTGTTTTTGTATAAAATATTCTACGTAAACTCTCTGAAAAAAACTTGATTATGTTGTATAATCCCAACCTTCCAGGAAAGAGAAATGATAGACTCCATACTTTCAGAGAAAAGTTATCCCCTGACTCCTTCGGTTACTGCACAGAGGACTATGGTTATAACTGTAGTTATAATCTGTGAAAGAAAGCAGAAAATATATTTACTAAATGTGAAAATGAGAATACATTCTATACTATTGATTTAGTTACACTTTCCATATCATGACTATTGAAATTAATGCATTGTGAATTCAAAATATCTAAAAGATATTTAATATTAACATTTACTAAGAAAAAAACAAACGTTATCAACAACAACAAAAATAATTTCCTATGGGATCAGTATCACTATTCATCACTAGTCAAACTATGCTTATATAAGGTGATATAATATTTGATTCCATTTTATCTTCCCATATCCAGTCACTTGCTAGGCCCTGACAATTTCTTTCCCCTATAACCCTTTCATAGTCACTCTTTCCTTCCCATTCCAAACACCACTACACCAAAAAAAATTCTTTGCCTTGTTCACTTGGGCTATATCAAAAATTTTCTCAGTTTCCTGTCTTTAATATCCTTTTCTCAATTATGCTATGAAAACAGTTTTTCTACAATGTCACCATATCAGAATTCTCCTAAACATTTCCTACCATCTAGGCATGACTTCGTCCAGTTCCAGCTCTGTTTAGGCTCTGATCAACCTCAAGCAGTTACAACCTGACACTGACTCAGTTCTTGCCCAATTTACAACCCAGAAGAACAAGAGTATTAACAACACATGGAGTGAATGTTTAAGCAATGTGATTTAAGAACTGGTTAAATTTTCTTACTTTCTCCTTTCTTTCTGTGAAACAGTCCAGACAGAGTTTATACGGATTCTCAGAGCACCCTCTCAAGGTATGAGCAATCAATTGAATTTAACAGTAAACAGCTTAATCGGGGCTCCCTCTCCTTCCCAGCTTCAATGCCTTGCCCCTAACTTGTCTTCTTTGAGATTCACTCCCTAAGAAAATAATAGCATATAAGCTTATCCTCAGGCTCTGTGTTCTTAGAAACCCTGGCTAAGATATTTGCTTTGGGCTTAACATTCTCTCTTCAAAAAATTTTATTTATAGAAGTCTAAATTCTTTAATTCAATGAATTTCGCAAGCTAAAGATTCTACCTTTCTAATTTACTTTTCACTATTCGTCTACACAAACTTAATCTAAAATAAATATTATTTTGAGTGTATTTTTAACACACTTTATATTGATTCATTCTTTCAATGTCCTTACTCTCTATTTTTCTTTGGGAAATCTTACTTATCCCCATATCTGTCTCTTTTAAGAAGTTCTCCTGAAACTCAATCTGGAAGTGTTTGTTCTCTCCTCTAAATCCTAATAATTATTACAGATGCATTTATTAGCTATAATCTTATCTTGAATACATTAAAATTTTGGCAGATGTCACACCTACAACTCTCTTTAAGGCTTTTAAAGTGAGGGAATCATGCTCCATAGTTTCCACATCTTTAAAATAAAACAAAGTAGTTTATACTGAAAATTTTGTGGCTTTGAAAGAAGCACACACTTCTGAGCTTTATTATATTGACCATCTAGCTTTATTTTGACTCAACAGATTTATCTTCAAATGATATTATTCTGGATTTTATATATACATTATTTTAAATATGGATTTTCTTCCATAAGCTAAATGTACCCCATATTTCTGAGCATGCACCATTCATTTAAAATATACAGCTCCCCTTTGCAAACAAATAAGTCACGTAATAAGGTTATAATTCCAATGATTTTTAACCATAACCAGAGTGTGCATGAACAGGATTTAATGATATTTTGTTTGTGGTATGTTTATTTTAAATCAGACTTTAACAGATTTCAGGTGGGTTCTACACAGTAAATAAGCTAACAATAAACTACTTTTTACGTATATTATGATTCTGAGAAAGCACGTATAACAGAGTCTTAACTGTAAATAGTAGAATTTTCCCATTAAAAGTATTTATGTAGCTAACTTAAGCCCTCATGGTAGGTTGTAATGGTTATGTGGCAATCTAACTGCTTATAATAAAATGGGACCAGCTATAAAAAGAAAAGAAACCAGACAGAATATTCTGATATGCATATTATGACATATGCATAGAAATAAAAAAATACCAAATATTCAAACAATATTTACTGAGCTATTAGATAATAATCTACTTATAAAATTGGCTGGTAAAATGAGAAGTGACAAAATTGTCATGACTTAATAAAATTACTTTTAAAGTATATATCTACATAGATATACATATACATACACTAATTAATATATGTAAATATTAGTCCATAAAATATGTGAAATAACTTTGACTCAAATATTAACTATAAATTCCTGCTTCTCTGAATTTCCCTATTTAGTGTGATACACTGGATATTTTTTGACATATGTACATGCCTGGGAGGCAAAGTAACATTCAATTTATTTCTAATCAGCATAGTATCTTTATTATGAACAGGATGAATTCTGAAATCAAAGTTTCAAGGAAGTAGTTACTTTTTACACTTTATACTTTATCAGGCTGGTTTCATAAACACAGAAGGAAAGAAGGGGGTTGGGAATAGAGAAGTCAGTAGTGAGAATTAGAGATTTAAAGTGGCAGAACTGGAGAGACTACAAGGATATTCAGATTCCAAATCAGAAGCTGAACGATTAAGTTTGAGAAGTCAAGCGTCAAGATATGGGTGCTCGAAGAGCTAAAATATGAAATGCACATACTTCCATCATAAATACTATCTGCAATTGTTATATCCTCTTCAGCCCGAGCCTAACTACCAGTGTTTCTTAATGTTATTGACAATTTGAGTGGGACAACTGTTTGTGGTATGAGAATGTCATGAACACTGTGGGGTGTTTCACACATTCAGCTCTCTCCGCTAAAAGTTTGTAGCAGCTCCCAATCATTAAAACTCCCAAACATTACATTTCCAGATGCTATCTAAGGAACTGTACAGTATCTAGTTGAGAACAATTGCCAATAAAAGACACTTCTTATAAAAAGTTAATTCTTTAGCTAATCCAATATTTCCCCTTCTACGGCAGTATTCATTTGTTGGAGCAGGGGAGTAATAGGGAGGTGTGTAACTCCTATTGTTGCCTGATGATGTAGAATTTTAAAAAAAATCTCTCTCTCACACATACACATAAATATGTATATGGATATATCAATATACATATACATATGTATAAATATATGTAACATATATATCATAATGATGTGAGTAATAGTAAACACAAATCTATTGAAAATTTTTATTGAATTTTCTTATTATATTAATACTATCAGATTGTGAATTTATACCAGAATGAGAGCCTGCACATTTTAGAACCAACACAGATTTCTTAAGTATATAAACACAGTGTAGTGTTGTTCAAACTCTCTTCAGTGTTGGAACTGACACACAGTGTGGTACTACATGGACTCCCAAATATATTTAACCTGGTTAAAAATAATTTGTGAGACTTGTAGAACTCCAAAGGGCTGATAGCTCAGCCTCTTCCTTGTTCCTTGAAGTAGGCTCTGCAGCACTTAGAAAGAATCACTAAAGAAGTAGTTTGAAAAGTGCTGGTCTAATCCTTAAGATTTGAAGCAGAAATGACAGCCTTCATTTTCTTCTATAAACAGAAGTGATCTATTTCTTGGACATGGACATGGACATGGACATATGACAGAATACAGTATTTGAATACCTTAGAGTTGAAAGATTTGTTTTCAATCCCTTAATTTACAGGCTTCTTTAGTAATCCCAGTGCCTCTCCACACTCTGTTTTATACTCCACCCTGTTTCCAAAAGGATCTTTCTAAAACGTTTGCTTGGTACTTTCCAGCATAAATACCCCCGTGGAAGTTCTTATCACTCAGAAGACAAAGCTTGAATTCTTTAGCATTTCATACTGGGACTCTGATGATTAATGGCCAGTCTACTTCCCCAACTTGAACTCCGATTTGTCTCTTCTGTATACCTTATTAAAGCAACATGATAATATGATTTAAGTGTCATTACTCCCAGCAAGCACTTCCTGCCAATCGAGGTTCAGTGTGCCTTCTCTCCTTCAAACTCTCTTCATGTCATAGTCATGGGTGTACTACACTGTGTCATCATTATCTTTTTATATGCTCAAACCGACTATAAACAAATTCAGGGGAAGGGTTGTACCTTATCTATATATGGATCTACCTCACATATAGAAAGTATTAAATTTAATGGAATTAATTATTTAATTTACCTCCTATAAATTTTGGTAATGTTTCCTCAGTGGAAAAAAACATCCAATACATTATGCTCTTTTTACATTGATACAGTCATAAAACTGATTAATTGAAGTAAAATATTGGACATCATATTTATTCTTGTTAAAATTCATCATACTGTATTCAATCACTTTTTTCCTCTAAAGATAATCTGTGATTCTAATACACCACCTGTTGTAAAATTCTTCCTGAAAAATTTGATGAAAGTTATTTCTAGGCCTCTATCCAAGTTGTTAATTCAAATTTGAAAGGACAGTTCCAAATCAATAAGTAACATTAGGGAAGACAAAAATTATAAAAGTAATACTATAATTTAAAATATAGTAGCATTTTTCTCTCAGATATTTCTAAATCTTCAGTTCAGGACAAGTTTTATTTTGGGAGGTTTAGCTAAAATGAGTTTTTATATATGTTTATGAAGTATATATGAAGAAAGAGACAGAAAGAGAGAGAGTACATGCGTGTGAGAGAGAACATTATATGAAACCTAAAGAGCTCGCCTCTCCTTTTATCCTCATTGGATCCTGAAGTATCTTGAGTTGTAGTATTTTGATTTGTTCTTTTGAACAATGTCAATTTCTTGCATATGTTTAATATTATTAATTTACATACCATTCTATGGTGTGTAATAGTTTTTAAACCCTTTCATTTCAATTATCTCATTAAATCAAATCTTGGCAAAGACTACTGAGGGGGTCTGTTGTGAATTAAAGGTTATATCTATGTAATTATTAATACAATTAATGTATACAATTAGTGGATGTGGACTTCTTATGCAGACATAGCAGTAAAGCAGGCACTGTTCTTTTAAAAAAAACAAGTGCAGGTTTTTAATTTTTATTCTATAACTATCTTATAAAGAATAATTTTCCTTGGAGCTCTTATGTTAAGACAGAAATGCAGATGAATCTCCCAAAGGACCTATACTTACTCCAGATTTATAAGAATCTAAACTCTGAAGTGCTTTATCAGATGAATAATCACTAAGTATCTCCCTTATGCACTCAGAGAGTCTTAATATTAATGCAAGAAACACAAATTCTGGGATCATATAACTTTAGTGAGGTAGAGTGGCCTTACAATGCCACTCAGGTAACTCTAATTGCAGTAATCTGTTCGTTGTTAGCAATTCTGTACGAATAGTATTTCCCCAGCGAGACTGTCCTATGAATTTATACATTTCATTTGCCTTTATATTTTTATGATATTAGGTTGGAGAAACAAATGAACCTGATTTCTAAGAAAATCAAACTGTTAATGGCCATTTAATTATCCTAGAAATACAGTGGCACTAAGTCTTTGTTTTTTCCTTTACATAAAATGCTCCTAATGCATAATAAAATGACTGATAGAACTGGCAGGCAAAGCAGCTCACCTCATTTGCATCAGACTATATGTAAATCTGCCCTCTTAGCAATGATTTCAGCAACAACAAAAAATGACTAAAACATAATTTGAAGAAAAAAGAAACATATTCAAACTATTTTGGAAAAGTGTTGCTAGTGAGAGAAACAGAAAATTTATTTTAGAAGAATGGAAAAAGCTTCATTGCTTCTCTATATTTTCTTATATACA